>JAQFZG010000480.1:0-32342 GCA_034695465.1 Entomobrya nicoleti
TTTATTCGTTGTTCGTTCATTATCTGCGACAGTTGTTCTTCTAATTAGATACAAAATAAAATTTGTCTAATTATTATTATTAATTAGCCATATCACAATTATATCGTTGCAACCTAATCCAAGTTACCCTAATGCTTGCATTACTTTTCGTTACATAAGGTGTGCATTTTAGAAAAGTCAGTGCTACAGCGTGAATTGAAGAAGAAGAAACGCTAGAAAGAAAAATTGGACCTAACATGTATGATTTATAATAATTACTCAAATTAATTTTTGTAGTAATAATGGACAAAAAATCAAGCGCGCTGGCATTAATCTGGTTCTGGTATCAACAAGCAAAGGCATATATGCATACATAGCATACGTATATTAGATTAAAAAGTCGTCCTTGCAAAACGTCTGTAGTGAGCCGATATAGGTACAAAGAAGAAAATTATATTGAAACCGAATAATTGGCTATAAAGTGCTCTCAACTTTAAGGATTTCATTATTTGAATATCTATCAGATTTAACATATACGTACCTATGCATGTAAACAATACTTTCTTAAATTTTAAAAGCACAACAAGCCGAAGTACGAATACCTGTTCCGAGCTCCGAGCATATTGCCCTTTAAAATTCACAAAAACCCTGAAAAAGAGTGATAATTCAAAGCGCAAAAAGCTTGCTTACAGAATCGCTACTTTATCCACCAAAAAAGCACATTTTATATCTTTTATCACATTACTCATCTTGCATCTTTAAAAAATCACAGCAAAGGAAACGCCAAATACTTTAGTATACATTCCACATACACACAACATAAATATTCAACATGAAACTTTCATTGTCAGCCTGCCTCGTAGAGGTATGCATTTTAACTAAATGAAAATGAATAGATCCGGACATTTTCTCATTCTTTCTTCATACCTGCTCAGAATTTTAGTCAGATCATTTTCGCCCAGCTCATATTTATCCGCTTTGCTTACCTGTCGTACAACAATCGAGCCACCTTTTTATCCCCATATACAAACAAATCTTTAATACTAAGGCCGGGTTCTTTTCATTTAAAACCAACTACTTGTATTTTCAAATACCAGTGTTCGTTCGGTATATGAACGCATATATTGCGGCTCGCTAGTAATAAAGTATTTTCATTCTTCGTCATCATCGCCAATATCATGCTCATCATCCTCTTCATCTCAATGCAATCTCATCATCATTATTCATGGGAGGTATCATCTTCAATACATCTCTTCAGTATATATCCACTATCCACCTAGAAAGTAAAGTAATGGAAATGGTTTTAACAAACCAACAAGAGAGAGGAGTAGGACACATATTGCATATCGAGTCTTATAACTAACTTATTGGGTTTGGGTAGTGAAGTAGTAAAGCAGCCACTATTTTCGTATTTTTAAGCACCATCGTCAGTCATCCTGTGGACGTTATAATGGGTAGCCATCAGTTTCTCTTCTTAATTACTTGTAGCTTGCCCACTAACCACTGCTTGCTTACTTCTTCAAAAGCCACCCTATAACTACTACTGAGATATAGGGAGATTGAACCAGACTTCTTTTGAGAATTGAGAAAGCCTGGTATTTTTTTCATTTTCACTCATATGAAGAGTCCTTTCAAAACAGCACTACTGGCTTTTCTTCATCTCTGATGTTTCATGACTATATCCGTTGATGGCTCTTTACAGGTAACAGTACTAGTATGCAAATCAGGTTTGGTAAATAAGCAATATAGATAGATGACTACCAACATTGTATTGTATGCAACATTATGGAAGGAAATATGCACCCGAAAAACCATCATGTTAATCATAAATGCTATTTCAAAGATTGTACAGGTGTATATTCGTCATTTCAATTTTAACTCTCAGTCTCAACTCTCAACCTCTTCATTCCATATCATTTACCCTTTTAAATGCATGTTCATCATCATCATAACCATAATGTTTGCCTATCATATGCATTGCAGTACATAAAACATAGTCTATTTCAGATTACCATTTTATGCTTACATATTTTCTACATAATCTCACAACAGTAAAACTGAATACAAAAAAAATTTACCCATCATGAAACATTTAAAACAATAAACATTCGAACTGTAAACATAGTAAATAGGATAAGCATAGTGCATAGCAAGTACATTAGATTAGAGATTCATATAAACAAAAGTGTTTATTGGTGAGAGTAACATTTTCGTCTACAGTTACTGTTATAGGCATATTTATTTTAATATTTTAGCATTATTTTCAACTTATAGTTTTACACTCTTAAGAGAATTTTTATGGTAAATTTTTATGATTATTAGCTGTTATAAATGTTCTTTAAGATTCAGTTAAGTTATGATTGGTCAAATTGGTAGCAAAGTAATGAATTAAAATTTATTCACACATATGATTGATGAAAATAAAAGTTCAAAAGCATAAAAAGTGTGTACGTATTATCGTTTTTTAAAGCTTTGAATACAAAATGTATGAAACACATAAACAAACACATAGGTAGATAATAACATAACAGCGCAGCACAGCGTTACTGAACCTTGTATGTATGAGCCTCATAAATACGTATAAAAACAAACCTTTATTTTAAATTTCTCAGGATTATCGCCTAATTGACTATAAAGAAAGGAAGAATTCCAGTACCAAGCATTTAAAAGAATTTTGCTTTAGTTGAAAATTTTTGAGTTGGAGATGATCAAAATTGTTATAGCTTCTAAGCAGTCTAATTTGGACGTTCAACTAAAATGCGAAATCCGGCTACAACTACAATGTCAGAACAGCCATGCGTTATCTTAGTATCTTCAGACATTATCCAAATTAATTCAAAATTAAACGAAGAAGTATGTGCATAGAATTAGTGTGTGAGTGCGAATGCATTTAGCTATAAATAGTCATCATCGCTTTTACGAATTTTATGGTTGGTTCATATTTTTTTTATTTTAAGACTTTTTATGCTTGGCTGAAAATGAAATGATCCATTCAAAAAATCCTTGCAATCCGATTTCACGGATGGATACCAATACCTGCGATGCAAGCTAAAACGTGTAATACTTTTCCCTTTTAAATGTACGTTTACTGCACGTTTGAATTCGTTAGTTGAATTGAAAGTCAATGTTAAAGTTTCAGACAGGCACAGGGTATGTAGGGCATGGTTTCTTTGTAATTTTTCTCTTTCTGAAAACGTCCTTTCCCTTTCTTAACGCGTACATTCGAACAAGTCCGTTACGTTATCCAATGGATCGTAAGAGGTATTATCCAAAAGATTGAAAAGGAACAGGTGCGTATTTTCAGCTAATGCGACCCTGAAAGTAAAGTTGATTTTTAAATCATTTTTTAATATTCAAAGTCATTCAGTGTAGCACAAAAGAGGGTAAAGCTACCCCTGGAAGGCATATAATGACCGTAATAACAAAACTGAAGTGATAATAACAATGAAAAGGACCATCTCTGCTAGAAAGTACAGACAGAGTAAGCTAGGAAAGAGCATCATATCATAATACCTAATGGCTTAAGTCTTACGTTCTCATCATATAACATCCCTTCTTCACTGAGTCAGTTGGTAACGCATTTACGCATTTTAATATAAAACGGGAAATTTAGTCTGTTAAACCATTTTAGATTTGGCCAGTAGTGATTTTTCCTACTTGACTTATATTGATAACTTCTTTAGTTCAAGTTACCCCACAATCTCTGGAGAAATATTTTCGACTAGGCAAATCTCTTCATACAAGGTACGTATTTACAGCGTTACTATACTTAGTACCTGTACTGACTTCCCTTGAGCGGGACAGAATAACCCTTAAACAAAATGATTGTTCAAAGGACCTGTAGTGTAAGAAAAGAGCAAAGAATTAAAGCCAACCAGCACCAGCCTCTTAAACCCATTTATCCTTTCTATATGCATTCATAAAGTGAATCTGTACTTTGATATGATAATGGGATAACCCATTTCGGATATCAGTCGCCAGGTAGGTATTAATGTACAGTGTAAATACACTGTAACTAGTAACAGGTAAAACTGGGGCTACACAGAACTGATTCTTATGTCAGGAGAGAACACTGTCTGATATAAACATAAACGGTTAGACTGATGTAATATCAGTAACAATGACATTCATGGTGTTTTATATCATATCTACAAAGTGCGTTGCGCATCAAAGAAAATGGCCTATTCAAATAATTCCTTTATTACGCATCATTGGTCTTTCTATATAAATAATGGTGATGCTGCAACTGTAAGGGGTATCACATCGCAGCAGACAGACCCAGGACCCAGGAAAACTATAAGTTAACACGCCTTTTCCTTCATCCTTTACCATCCATCCGTTGTTATATTTCTATTTCTTCACAGAAATAAACCTGCTTTGTTAGGAGTCCAAAAGAAGACAAAAGTCATCCTAACAAAATGTCTGTTAATGGCTTTTATGTAGGATAGATGGATAAGGGTATCAGCTAAAAAAAAGACGTACTGGAATACGGAATGTGATCAGAATCAAACTAGGGACCAGTTTTCCCAGGAAAATGTACATATGAACGACAATGTGAAGTAAAAAATATATATGCTTTGAAGTATCTACGTATTATTTTCTGGACAGGTATAAGAATACAGGTGGAAGTGAGTTTTTAGTATTAGTTCGCATCGCACCCAATTGTGTTCTCAGCCACTACCCGCCCAACAAAGAAAAAACTCCAAGTAAATATACCAGACAAGATTTACTGATTTGTTCACAAGGTATAACGTAGGTATTCACGGATGAGATATATTTTATTTTGAATTGTAAATACGAAATAAAAATATTATGTAGTGAAGTCTTCTAAATCGTCAATAGCAGCTTTGTCTGTTCTAACTTTCTTACACGCAGCATATCTCCAGTGCAAGCATGAAAAGGGATAGATGTGCTTTTTTTACCTGGGAAAAAGAACGTAAATGAAGAATGAAAAAGGGTCTTTTCAATTGATAGTGACGATAATGATAATATATTTTGCTTAACACACGCACAATACGCCGAAATCACACACATACAGTGCTTGCTATAACAAAAAAAAACCGATAAGACGTTAAGCGGGCTTTGAAGCAACACCATAACGTTAACATTTAATACTACACACACGATTTTAGGTATATCCAAAATTCACCTGTCGTTTTCACACACAAACAATCAAAACAACAAACATTGTATTGTATATATGCATATCTCTCGCACAAATAAGCACATGGAGATGAGAATCACATTCTTGAGCTAGCTGCTTGTTGATGCTGATGTGTGCTGAGAAAAGAATCTTTAAATCAAAGAATAATATCAAACCAACATGTTAAATTGTTGTATTAAACCAGTATAATCATTCCTTATTACATTGCTAACTTATCATTATCATCATGGATGTGCAAATTCCAATATTCAAAGAAACACCAAGTTTGATCAGTGTATATATGTATCATGTATCTATATACATTGTTGAAGGATACATCTATATAAGCAGCTCACAAAAAGTAAAATCTTTCTAAACTCTCTGCAAGCAGAAAACATTGTATGATTGCATTGTTGTATTAGTTAGCGCTACACACACAAATAATGATGATTATATACGATGCTCAGCCTGAACCCTTTGCCTGCGTAATGTTGGTTGTTCATCAAATGCATAATAAAATACTCACATCACATAGCATCAACTTTTGTTAGATTATAGGTATGCGAGAATACCTGCACTATGAAACACACAGAAGTACCTGCTTCTTGGCAGCGGCACCAGCAACGCAACATGATCGCCAGACAAACCGCTTGGCATCCCACAGTTGTACCTGAGTGTTAGGCCAGGTAAGTTGTTGCTTTTGGTTCCAAACGTACTGTCATGTTTTCTGTTGTCTTCATACCTAAAATGTAGCTCCAGTAAAACCTGAAGTTTTTTAGTTCTCTCTCACATGCTGTTCAAGTGCACTCAAATATCTGTTGTTTATAATCGTGACTTATAGTTGCACAGAAATCTTTGTTTCGTTCGGCATGCGCTCGCTTCTAGCCAGCAACTTCAGTTAGTCGTGTATTTAGCATTTTAATGTATGTCAACTAGGATTAGTGAACATTCCAATTTTAACAATTAAAAAATGATCAAACATGTTTCATACTAAAAAGCTTTATGTGTGAAGTTTTATTTGAAGTGGATTTCTAGATACATGTTGTTTGGTACATTTAATTGACCAGTGAAAGTTTGTGTGAGTGTGGAACAGCAATCTTTATACGAAATATTCTTATCGTTTTTGCATTTGGATCCAGAAGAAAAGTAAGTGAAAACTTAACTTTCATCACTTAGTTAACTTGAAAATGTGCATACATGAAAAGAATTTATAAATTCACCTTTGTTACATGCACGCTACAACGTCTCATCTGCAAGCATTCTACATATTATGTGTTATGGGTCAAATAAAATGTTATTACATTAGTTGCTATTTGAATACAACTTTCTTTGAATCATTTTACCCAACATCGCGTGAATGGCAATTTGAGCGTAAAATAAATCAATGTTCTAAGAATAATGGCAGGTTTTACTCGGCATTTAAAAAAGTATCTAAATTTGATTCATCAGAAGTCAGCCTTGTGGTCGGTCTAAAGTAGCTGAAAATTACATTATAATCAGTAGAGTTAAGGAAAATTAAGGGGTGACGTAATGAACAGGTGGATGAAAAGTTTCAATTGTTTTAATTTTGGGTCTTTGCTTTGCTTGTGAAGTAAATAAGCGCCCGATCTGGCAAAAAAATGTGCAAGAATGTTTTAACTTGCTGAGCACAGCGAACCACAAGAAAAATTAATAGATAAACAAAGTAAAGAAAGAACTATAGCTAAAGTCGATTACAAAAGTCGCGTAGATTCAGGGCCAAGTGAGCCAGTCTGCATAAATACAACAAAGATAACAGCTTAAAAAGCTAATCACAATCGCCGTACACAAAGTTGTTATTGTTGTTGAAAATGTTATCTTTGTTTTTATTGGGACTGGATTTTTTTTAGGATAGCATGATGTATCAACCTATTCAGATCTGCCATCTTCTCTTGTTTTGAATCTGTTATCCTTTAAGACAAACTGTTTCTGTAGACCATCATCATCATAAGTCATGATCATAAAAGACGATCTCTGTATGTTTCGAGATCTAGCGTGCATTTTTACAGGTACCAGGTTATGAATGAGGATTGAGGACAGATAGTAGAGAGTATTTATATGTGTGGTTTGAGTTATAGGTAATAATCAAGGTAATTGTTATTAGCAATTTATGCTTGACAAGGGCCAGGCAATTCATACAGGTTTGCTGTTAAGTGGATTTATATAGAATAGAATAATTATACGAAATGAATGAATAAATAGACATGACTGTTACTCACAGATTTTTTTTCAATCATTGCATTCCCCTTAAAAAAATCACACAAGGGAAAACTGGCAAGTTTTGCGCATCAAACTCCTCTTTTACTTATATTACTAAACATTCCTTTGTTGAAGGAGAAGTAGACGAATTAAAGATTTGTGTGACAAAATAATTAAAAGAAGAATATTCAGAATATAAGTAATTGAAAGACAAAAGGATGCAGGGCTTGCCTTATTCTGACACTTTCAAGCTCACTCCATAAAGTTCCAGTTCTTTCTAACACACATTTTACAACATAAATTTTGATAGTTAGTTTAAAACGTACAATAAACCTACAAAACCCAAATGGGAAATGTGTAGGAGGACAGGTAGACAACTATGTATGCTCATGTTGTATGTACATAATCTATTATACAAATGACATCATAAAATATTCAGACAATTGGGTTAGATAAGGTGAACCTGGTAAGAAGGCACGCACATTTTTTTACTGTGTCATTCTGTCTCTTTCACTACTTTCCAGCAAACTTTACCACAACATTGTTCTGCTCACCTTTTAAAACTTCCATTTTTGTTACCTTTCGGCTTCACATAACCAAATACACCCATAAGATCTTTTACTGCTTTTGGTGTTGTTTAATAAATTGTGAAGCTCTGCGTGTCGAATTGCATAGTGTAACATCATTGGAGCGTTTATTTCATTCATTTCCATTTCTGGATAATTTATCTTTATCACAGGGCTATTCGCAACAAGCAAACTATATCATGGAAAACAAAACACCTATTATAAAACTCTTATCTTTTTATGTTTTTCCTCGTGATCTCATCTATTCCTTTTTGATGGAGTAAAATTGAATAACACAAAATAAACAACATCCTCCTGATCCTCATCGTCGTACCAGGATGAGCTATGATATGCTTATGATAATAAAAGAGCAATAAAGATGAGAAGAATAAATATAGGAAACAGGATGCTCCTCTTATATAATCTCTGCAGAATCATACAAGAAAAAAATCCTTGTTATGTGTTGTTTTTTTTTGCTACTAATTCAATGCACAATGAAGGCATCAAACTTTTTTGAAAGATTTGGGCGTACACCCAGAGGTAGGTAAACAAAGTTGTAGGGAAATTCAGTCACACGCAGTCAATGTACTTTACCAAACTCGCTCGTTTATTGACATGTCAGCTTAATTTTTTGTGAACGATATCTGTAAACGGGAATGTTTAGCGTGCGCCTATATCAGCACATCTTCCTTTTCTCATAAAATGACATATCCTCATTCCTAATCATCAAAATCTCAATTTAAAACTGGACGACAATGAATATATGGATATACTGTGAAATTACGAAAGCATTCGCGAAGCGAGAAAATTTCATCCATTGGCCAAACTATTTGATTAAAGAAATGACTAGAATTTACAACTAAAAGTGGTAACTATTTTTGCCAAATATAATTCATTTACTCACTTCTTTGTTCACACTCTGTGCGTGGCATCAGAAAAAGTGTTGTCTCTCCAATGCAATATAATAATACAATATCATATCAGTCCCTGAAAATTCCAAGGGTTCTAATGCATCTGCTTTTTGCTAAATATGATATGAATTCTACAACGAACGCTGTCTACTGGGTTGTTAATCTGTTTATTGTCATGTATCAAAAATGCGTATGCATAATCAATATTGTATAATACAATACTTTTTTTGTTAATTTTAAAATTTGTATATCCGCATAGCACATTAGTACTAGTACATGTATATTATATATAGGCATAATACTTTATAGCTTGAAAATACCTATCCTAATAATTACAAAGTTTTATTTACTCAATTACATAAAGCTTTGTGACGTTTAAAAAAGTCAAAGACCCCACATGTTCCCTCAACAAAAATTCAATGAATATTGTATCTGTTGTAAAAAGAGATTTAAATAAATGTATTTTGGCAGTAGTGTAGTAAAGGTGGTGATGATAATAGTTGTATGACCAGACGAGTCAGTCACCATTTTGGGTTACACTTGTTCAGGTTGTTTAGCTTTATGAAGCAGTGGAAAAAGGAGGGCTAATGCATCGAACTGGTAGTCTCGTAGTAATACAAACTACAAACTTTTTAACCTTTATCGATGATGATCACAGAAGAACAAGGAAAAACTACACAAAACCAGCCGAGTAGTCAGCACAAACATTTCTTTATTAACATTATCGTCACTTTGTATGCAATTGAATGGCATTGTTGAGCATAAACGTAAGAGCAAAGTCAAATCACGCTATAATATTACGTGTTGTGTTGTGGTAGCTGTATGTCAAAAAAGCTATGTATGTATATATCAAGTAGATAATATTATGCAAAACTTAATAAATATGTAGTACTGTAAAATGATTCTGGAAATACACGTAGCCTTTTAAATTAACAACAGGTAGCAACTTGAATAAGACTAGGTATATGTGGTTGGGTGTTGCTTATGAGAGAAAATAAATGCAAATTGTATTTTGTATTGATGAGGTCGTTGCGAAAAATTTAATATGTTGGAAATGGAAGCTCTATTATGACTATGACCATGATGATAAATTCAAACACGAAACTCTTTAATTTGGACAATTCAATATGTTTACGGCAAGTTTTTATACTACTAAAATTGCTTACCTTCATTCGGTGGCGCACTTACGTGATGTAATAATAATGATGAGTAAATTATTCAAGTTCGCATTAATGTTTACAGAAATATAGAAATATAGATTGGAAAAGTAATAACGAATGTGATCTCAAAGCGAATAGAAGCTAGAAAATGAAAAAAAAATGAGACGCAATTGAACATTTTCCTTTTTAGCGTGTATCAGTGCACTTGATTACAATCAATGCTTTATTATGTGCTAGTTATGCATGACGCTGGTGTGGTGTAACAAGATTGAAGATGTATCGTCTGAAAGTAGAAGGGAATATTTATTACCATAAGAGATTCTCTCTGGAAGGATTAGTGAAGTGAACACGGACACATGGGAAAAGAGAAAAGCAGTCAGGTCAGAATATATATTATACCTGTTAAGAATGACGATATACTTTTATATGTTGTCAGTGTTAGTGCTGAGCTAAAGTCACAACACATTGTAGAATGATGGCGAATGTTAATCAAAAGGGTAAACATCAACATTTGCACGTATAACAAACATTTAAGATATCAGCACGACAATAATATTTAGAAGACTGACTCAAAGTGAAGGGAACGGCTTACAACGCGTTTCATCCGAGGTGGGAGCGAAGAGGAGAGATGAGCTTTTCATTAGAACTTCAAATTAAATAGCAAACAATCAAATTATCGCCATTCCTGTACAAAACAGAAATTTTACATTTTCTCAGACCAAAAGGCATGCATAAAACGTGCCGCTGCCGATCGCGATGTTTTACAAGCAGCAAAATGTGTCTGTAGCTTAGAACCATGCATGATAGTTTGTGTATCTCTTGATTTCTGCACGTCAGAATCGTTGCGTGAGGTCCTTTTAAAAAATGTGTTCGTTAGTTGATCAATTTAGAAGTTCTCTCTGGCCTCTCTCTCTCTTTCTAATTCAGCTATATTTGTTTGTGTTGTCTGCTACTGTGAACATCTCTCACTATAATCAGTAATCAAGTTGGTTTCAACCTTTGCTCAGAATTCCTCTAACATTTCCTGCCAAATCGTAGCACATTTTAAACATCCATATCATACAAACAAGCTAACAAAAATCATAGAGACCAAAGAATTATTTAAACATGATCTCTGATTTTGGTGATGATGATTCGTTGACATTTTTTAAAAGTGGAAGCTGAAACAAAATTGTTTAGATTTTCACAACTAATTTTGACATTTGCATGCACCTGTAAATTATTAACCTGCTTGTGATACGACGATTGACTTAGGAATGTACGTTACAATGTACATATTTTAACAGTTTCGTTTGCAGCATGCATGTACTCCCTCATATTTAGCAGATAATATCAACAAAAAATTACGCTGTGTGGAGTAAATAGCAAGTATTCCATCAACATGTTGATTACTTCCGCTCTTCCTTTTCAACATGAAAATGCAGAGGAAAAAATATCTGATTTGAAATTTGAAAACAAGCGGATTTGAAACTGCTTTGGCAAGAGCAATTCTCTTGTCATTATTATTACACACATAGATATCTGTGTACAAATGCTCCTGTGGAATTCCGCAATGCAACACGTTATTCGTTCGCCTCGCACTACAATAATGATGTTTGGAACATATATTGCCTTATAAGAGTGCTACTTTAATAGCGCAAACAAACCTAGTCATCATCATCAACAACACTGATCAGCATCCGGTTTTATTTAATGATAAATTAATGTTTCAATGTAGTAGTAAAACTCGTAGCATACCACGGCACACTAGAGAGAGGTATAATTATACCTAGATAATTGTGGAATTTTTTGTATATACATATCACATATATTCAGGTTTTTGTGTTGGCTGGAATGAGTATGTAAAAATTTGAAAAATGCACAATTGTTTAGTTTTGGCCAAAATTCCCGACTATGAACTCTAACACTGCACTGTTGCTGACAAATACGTGAGCCAAGCAAAAACAATTGAACAGCATGAAATTTGCATTTTGCACCGATCTTCGTGCTGGTCAAAAACAGTTTTGCATACCAAATTCGTCATCTTTAAATGTAAGAAGTTAGCTGAGAGAAGTCATGCATACTTTTAAAAAAGTAATCATAATCCAAGATGAATGCAAACATGCTTCAATAATATAAACTTTTCAGTAGAGTGGATTTGTATACAGTAATATAAATTACGATCCTTTTGTTTTTTATATCAACACACTTCATCACGTTTCTACTTTTTATTATTGCACATCTCTCAGTGTATCATCGTCTTAGTGTAGTATTTTCACTTTCGTAGTCACTTGCACTAACTTTATGTCTTTTTAAACACGCCTTTTTCTTTTTAAATTACACATAGAGTACAGTAAAATTAATTAATTTGAAGGTACTAATTTAAAAAATATAGATGTAACGTAACAGAATGCTGTTTATGGCGCATTTAGAACAGCACTAACAATTAAGACCATAAACATAACATGATTTTTTAAAGTTTATAGCATGAAAATTAATCCTAACCTTGGGTATTACAATGCATTTCATTTTTTTGAGGGTCTGTATTGTTACTGTTTACAATACCATAGTACATACATCATTCATATATTGTAGACATTGGCTTCTTGTGGGGCCATTTGATATTTAGCTTATTTCTTGGCAAAAAACATATTTGTATCTTTATTGTTTTATTTCACTTCAGATTTGATGATTAAATTAAGTTACGTAGCACAAGCTCCATTATATATTTTTTTATCTTTTGACCGACCGTCCGCTCGTATATTTTATAAACCTATATTTATCTTGAATAACACACATATAACATTAAAATAGTGAGCGATACCTATATTTACACCTTATATTGGCAGCATTTTGCTTGCAATAAAGTTTGTGAAAAAACGGTAAAAGTGAAAAATTCTTGATGATCATAATGAATGATGTTGATGATGAGTACCATTAACGCTTGTATTACAAATGATGCTCTCTAGATAACCTAGATATTGCAATTGTTAGCCATTCGTTTCTTTAGTTTTATTCATTATTATAAACATATTTACCTACCAACATGCATTATAAAATTCAGACAGGCATTATAATAGATATGGATGTATGTATCAGAGGAATTTTATACGTAATACAGGTGTAACAAACATCATGCATCATGTATCACATTATATATTGAATTACATACTTTTTGGTGTTATACATACATACATACATATATTCTTTTATACGATATGCACCACACCTTTGTTGCATTTTTGCATCAGATAAAAAAAAACTTTTTTTTTACATGAACTGCATCATTAGCACACACGAATATAACATTCGTTTAAAAAATGAAATAGGGACTGTGTTTACATGAATTTTGATAGAACCCACCCGCAAAAACTGTGTTGTTGCGTACAGTTGTAATGATTGTAAAAATTCAGTAGAAGGGGTAGTAAAAAATATAATACTATGATGATAGCTTTGAGCTTCAGTAATGAAATTATCTCATTCTCCATCTTATTGCATTACTTGCTCCTGTCGAGAATGACAACTCCGGCACAGGATTGTTATAACATAACAAATAATAGCCTATATATTAGCTATCAGCTCACTCGAAATTTCATCGACAGTCAGAGAGCGGCTAGTTTTTTGGCATTTTTTTGGGGTGCATGAATACTGTCATTGCGGATTTTGCGGCAAATAAAGCAATCGAGGTGTGTGCATGTGCATACAGATTAGATTGAAACAACACAAAACATTCAAACAAACTCAGATTGAATTAGAGAAGAAATAATTGGTTTGACAGAAAAAGAAAACGTTTTACAAGCACTAACAACAAAAATGCAGTTAAAAAGTGTACGCATATAAAAAGCTGCGTTGCATGCATTTTTTGCGAAGGAAAAAGGCACTGAACTGAATAGATTTCGATGTATCGATTGGTTCGAAATATTTGTATCGAAATACTTGCAGTACAACCTGTTAAGCTGCGATATACATTTAAAAAATATTTATGCAATGTATTTTCGGACTCCCTTGCCCAAACTAGTCCATCACCTAAAATTCGAGTCTATAACTAAAAACTTTAGTATCAGAAATGACATAACATACAAGATCAGACTACCAGATTAGACTTGTTTGAATTTGTAATATTATAACGTTACATTATGCAAAATCCTACATGCAAACTTGAACAAATGTTTATACAAGATTTTTTTTGCGGTGGTAAATGAAAAAGGCTGAAAAAATAAAATCGGTAAAAAAAATCTATTTAAAAGCTATATCTCATGTATTCGCAAGCTTCGTTGAACACAAAGTATAAAATCCTAGATGACAACTTGTCGTGTCATTTGGACATTTAAACTTAGCAGTTTCTCTTACGTAGCCGATCAAAAAAGTTGTTACAAAACGAGCGGATCATCTCTGTATGATGTCATGTTGTGTCAAATGAACCTAACTGTATGATGGCGAGCAAACATTTACATACAGGTACTTAAACTCGGACACCTCTCAAGGCAGCATTTTATTTGTATCTGTCTCAACTCGAGATAGTATTATAGTATTTTGTCCATTTAAACACGCAATGCAACTAATGTTTTATTGTGACTTGATTTCAGACTATATAAAAATGCTTTGAGTATAAAGCATAGCTCTAGAAATACAAAGAAATTACACTCTCCCAATCTTTAATCATCAATTAAAAGGTGATAATTCATATGACAATGTTGCTCCTTGAATTCAGAATCCCCATCCTGCTTATCAGGTAGCATATTTACATGTAAATGATTTAGCCACGTTATCTCTCCTCTTTCACTTCATTTATGCATTTTAAAGAGAAGACAAGATCATTTTAATACCACAGAAAAGTAAATAATATCGTACCATTACTTCTGGTGCAAATCTGACCACATGTGTAAAACCACAACAAGAGGATGTGTGTATGTAAAACAATTTGGCTCACCTCGCGAAATGATTGTAACGCGAATGCAGTTTTGTGGTACTGTCAGCTTTTTGTGGGTATCTTCAACCTTTTACCATATTCAAGTTACATTACCATTCCTATATTTTCTAGAGATTGCGATTGTTAGCAAGAAAAATGATGAACAACATTGTGTATAACTGATACATTTATACTTCACATCAAAACCGATTTTCAATGTTAATTATGTGTGTAAAATACGCATATCTTCCGGTTGCAATTATATTTGCATTACTATTTTAATCGAGGCAATTATTTACAGTAGAAAAATAAATTTCAATAAAAAAGGATTAGGACTCATCGGAACAGAAAATTTAAATTATCTACTTGTAAAAATGGTTTATTTCGTATAATAATGCATATCCGATTTCATAATTTAGAAAATATTCTCGTGCAAGCTCGTGCACGGGATTTTTTATGTAAGCTATTTTAGACTACGCGTTTTTATGTTAAACTTTTTTTTACCGGTGCGGTTAAGTTTTTTTTAGAGAATAATAATGATTGCATATAGGAAGTGGTATTTGTGTTGTGTATCTAGTACATATGTTTTAATAAAAATGTTGATGATAAAAGATCAAACTGATAAAAATTGGGTGGGAAGTATATATATCGCTACTAGATTTAGACAGAGGCATGATGATTTCGTATCTGTACAATGCAAAGGATAACATAAGAGTAACGGTTGAACCGGAAGTTTACTGCAATACCTAAATTTTTACTACAAAAAACCAAAATCTCATACGCACACGAGCATCAAAATATCTGTTAATTTTTATATTTGGACAGTTAAAAATAAGATCCCTGGTAAAAACTAGTATGCAAACAATAACTGCATATATATATTTAATATTTCTTATTCCAGTCGTGTACTTATTGATACTAACATTATTTCTGTTCAACCAATTGAAATATTATCCTATTTAGAACATTCATTAAAAATTTAAAAGCTACTGAATCTTTCCTTCTGTTCTTATGACTCGTTCGTTTGGCTGCAACTTTCAATCGTATAGATTTGGTCGGTTACAATAAATTGCTTCTAATAGTCGTTGAGTACGTGACTTGTGAAAAGAATTGCAATAGAGTTTGTGACTATTCCATGTTTCCCTATCGTTCAATACAACATTCTTGATACCCAAAGTGATTGACTTTCTTTTCATTTTTATGATTTATATGGTCTTGGTATCTGCATCTGCATGTATAATGATGCGATAAACGTAAATTTTGGCTGAAGAAGAACGATTTTACTCATCTTATGTATAGACATGTAAAGTACATCTAGAGAGAATAGAATTTTGCACTTAATACCAGACAAAAATATGCGGGCGAGAGGAGAAATATAAAAGATAAAAAAAAATCCCAAAATATTTTGCAAGCAATCCGTATACGGAATGCTATTGTAATAAAAAATGCCGCGACCATTATAATTTGAAACAGTTTTCCCTTTCAAAACTTGATCCTGCCCTTTATCATCATCTACACTCCAATTTTTCTGCACGTAAAATAGCCGAAGCCGACGCAATTTAAATGTGTGGTTGGGTAAGTGCTACTCTACGGTACATATTATTATACCGCTGTTTAATGTATATACGTTGTATGTAACATATATGTATATACTCAAATAGTTGATCCCTCACTATACATTTTTGCATCAGAGAACACTTGCATTTTTTTTGCTTTAAGATGATATAAACCATTTCTTATACCTTTACCTTACCATCATTATCTATCTTGCAAGGCAATTCAATAATGATGAATTCCTTTCGTTAGCTACGTTTCCTATTTTGGTTCAAGTGCAAAACCACTCTCATAGTCATTATATTGTGCTATTATTGTTGTAAAATCAGAGTGAACTCCCAGAGCACCAACTCGCCCCCTTTTTTAAAAATGTTTTCATACATTACTAATAATGAACTGCAGTTATTTCACTGTGCACTCTATTGCCTAACATTATTTTGGAACTTACCTTCCCCTTTGTTTGTTAACATTACAAAATCATGTTTAATTTCTACACAAAAATAGCAACCATTTATAGCTACATTTTATATACCTTGTTTTCAAATAAAATCTTGTTTAAGGGCGCACGTTAGGTGAATACTTATAAAATTATGAAAATATCTTCTAAAGAAAAAAGTTTCCCTTTAGTATGCTTCGGCTAACTTGCAATATCTCTAAAGCTCCTCAGGGAATGAAATTCTTGTCTGGTTTTCAACTTAAATAGCTACTTCGAACAAGACTTATTCTAATAAAAAATATCGTTATTTTAATATTGTTTTAGTTCAACATAAGATATAATAAAATTATCATTACTAATTATAACATCTTATAGTCTACTCAGAGTACATACTCATCATGTTATGTTGTAGCTAAACATTTTGCCAAGTTTTGGTTGACTTTTCACTTGCATTCTCGTTTGCGCCGTTAACACAGCAAGTAAAAGTGAATACTTGTAATATTTGCATTTTATAAGTTCACGTATTGGTATGTTAACGCCAAATTTTTTAAAATTGATTTGATTGATGAATGGCAATGTAAGTTAAATACGTTTTGCGAGAGTGTACGTATATTGTACATACTTTTTTATTTTAAGCCCATTAACCACAAAAACGAATTAAATATAAGTGTACGTGAAGTGGTTTAGGGTACCATACTTGCATACGAAATTTATACATTGCAGAAAAAGTTTTGTGATCAGTCATGGGTACACTGGGACGTTTTCAATTTTACTGTCTACATTGCAAAATAATGGGGAGAAGGGCATTGATATCCTAATTAAGGACTATTCGAATGTTTCAAACAATGCATAGTAAAAAAAACTAATTGATAGTTGAGAATCTTAAATTAAACACTGACAGGTGCCAAAACAAAGAGGAAAAATTGTGGCGAGACAATACATGATACAAGGTATTTGTGCTCTGTAGGTAGTTAGTGGGTATGAACAAAAAGTACTCACTAACTCATGTCCACAGACACAGACAGTCTCCTCCTCCGTCCTCTTACCCTTATCATTAGAAGAAATGTTGCGTATTATTTGACTGTGTAACTTTTAATGGTTGACTGACCGCCTGTTTTCACCTTGCGCTGCTGTTCTTTTGAAACAGAAGAGACTATACAATCTGCGTTTTTAGCAGTAGTGCTGATTTTGGCAATGTGAACTATGGTACCAACTGTTGGACATGCAATTAAGATAAGGGTTCATTCATTCAGATCCAATTTGAACAAATCAAATGAAATTGGAGAAAGGAAATTGATCAAATTACCATGTAAAGTGTCAAGTGAATTGTTTAGGAAAATAATAAGAAAACCGTAAATTATGACTAGTGTGAATTGTGCACCCTTCTTTTGATGCATAATTCAGATATAAAGAGACTTCGAATAGGTGAGTGTGTAAGTCGATGTCGAGTGTGTGAGGATATTTCATTGGTTTTAACAACAGCTTGCAACATTGTGCTTTTTTGAGTTTAGTGAATAGATGCAAAAAAATATTACAAAGACCTGCTTTATTGATGAGCTCTCTGTTGGAGAGTTGGGTGCTCGATCGTTTGTTGCTGGTTGATTTACAACTTTGGCACAATGTAAATCTTCTTTTTCAGTCAGTAGGGAGAAATTGACTGTTTTAATTGTTGTCTGATTGAATTTTGTTGTCCATTCGTGAATGAGGCTACCTAACAACATGACGCTGTTGGCGGTGGTATGTGTGTAGTGGAGTGTATTGCTAAATGGCATTCTTTCCACTTGGTATAAGTACACGTATGGTACATATTACACACTCGACTCAAAACCTCAGCTTCTTAAAAGCATTTTTATTTAAATATCTATCGTTTAATAACATTACAACCACCTTAAGTATATAATTGTACCCTCTTTTACCTTTTATAACTTGTCTTGTGTGGCTGATAAATTCAAAAAACTATTTTTCAGCCAGGCATCCATCTCCTTAGGGCACACACGACTTAACCTTTTAAAACAGCTAGCTGCAAAAAGACAATAAAAACCCTTCAAGATTTTTTTGCTGGGTATGTTTTAGTCACCTCAATCTTTAAAGAGGGAACTTATATATAGCCATATGGTAGTGTAGACCACTTCTTATTGAAATTGAAAGAACAAGTCGGAGTACTTTACGAGAGACAAGAGAGAAGAAACAAAAGTACATAAGAACACAAAATGCGAATTCCTACTTAAGGTGGATAGGTAATTTTACTTTGAGAGTAATTACGAAATTAGGTAGTTTTGAGAGGGGAAGCGATGTTAAAAATGACTGAATGGGCAATTTGTGGAACATAAATTCACAACCTGCCACTTTCTGGAACTTGGTGAGGGTAAAAGAACAAGTAAAGTGAAAGTCAAGAAACGAGGATTTCTTGGAATTAGCACTTTCGGTCATCAGTTTTATTACATCATAAAAAGAGCTTAAAATTAATATTAATTTATTTCTTCTTTACTACTCCTACAGCTCATAAAACAGACCCGTACACACGCCTTCGCAGACATCAGACATGATGCCGAAGTGTGTACCATAATTAAAGACTAGTAACTCACATCTATTTTAGTTTACCACAAAATATAATACTGAACTGAGCGTAAGGAAATGTAGTAAAAAAAATCTAGGTGTTCTGCACACGACTCGACTGAGCTATGGGCTCTGTCCAAGGTTAATAAAATCTGAATGATAAAACGGCTTCATGAAATATGGTTTTATGACACAACAGCATATATCAAATATTCACAAGATGTATATATTTATACACCTGCTAAATTCATTCAGAGAGCACGGCTTAATTAAATCAGTTAATTGATCATTGAGTATAAGGTGACATTCGTAATAGTTCCTTTTTAAACAACATTAAAATTCATAAGATGTTTTTCTTTGTCCATATTTTGTAATTTGTAATGAATGTCCCATTACAAAAGCTCTTTGCATTCATACGTGTGGCATTTATAAAGTAATGTAAGGTTTATTAGCTATTATGTATATTGATGTCCTTTGTAAGCTAACAACATAGCAGTCATTAACTCGTCAGCACCTCTGTGAACCACAAATAAAAATGAAGCGTAGATATAATCATCTATATTTAAATGCACTGACTTTGTCAATATGTTATGGTCAATGGAATGGTAGTGATTTGTTCCTTCTTTTCATAGTAATCATTACAATGCTAAGGTGCAGTAGTAAGCAAATACTTGTAAAATCACACTAACTCCAACATCACCCTATGTCCATTGTCTAAGGATTGCAAAAAAAACAGTATTTATTGAAATGTGCTACATTGACTATTGTAACAATAAAAATAGGTACGTTCCTGTATTGTAATTATTAAAATCTTAAGATATAATCAAGTATTTCATATGCAACAATGTAAACTTTGAATATACCATTACGTACGCGTACGCACCTCATCTAAGCACAACTTGCATATTTATTAATTTTCATTAATTTACCATCGTCTTCAATCGCAACTTTTTTCATCCTCCTCATTCTTCACATACAAAATGCATAGAAGGTATAATTCATGCAGTGTGTAATGATTATAAAATAAAGAATAAATGAATCGACAATTATAGCCATAAATTACATACGGTTTTGTCACTGTCTGTCTACTAAAAAACTGTGTAGGGAACACTATTTACTTAGTTAGTATTCATGTATCGCATTCTAATCTTCATTATCGGCACGCCACCACTCATGTGAGTGTACAATTTCATAACCCATTAATTTGTAAAGCAAAACGTCAATTTACATTGATTTTATGAATACCCTGTCTTAACAAAGTCAAAATAAAAACTCTCAAGTAGGCGAGGTATGAAATTTCTCCTTTGCATCGTCATCTACCTCATCAAGTTTGTGGTGTGGTGGGCTCCCTTTTCAATGAGCTCCTCGGTTGACTCCGTTGCATTTTAAATATCAACCTTGCACATCGTCGTCTTATACCACTTTTGAATCTCTTAGAATTGACTTTTGGAATGCTTTTAAAAATAAACTACCTGCACGTTGTGTGTACATTTAAAATTTAAATACCTCATCAACATTACTAATGCTAATGTATTGATTTCTTTTTATAGGTTTTTTATCATCATCGAGCACACGACGACGACTGATGTGCGACCTAAGATGTAAAAATGCCATTTCATCAGCCAAATAATCAACATCCTTGTCATCCAAACATTTTCCGTGTTTTCCATACCAAAGAAATTAACAGCAGACCAGACTAGACAAACAAGATTTAAAAACTGATGTACATATTTACTCAGATATATACAGAAAAATTTCGTATTCCATCAGAGTACTTAAAGGTGTTTATGTTGAGCTCACCGACTCACCGTCCAGTACCTTCGCTCATCATCAAGCGAAGAACGTGAAGAAGAAACATCCAAAAGCTATCCAACGTACACACAGCAGCAAATCAATCGGAAAAGATCTTCAAGTGAACTCTGAAAAAAAGTTTTAAACAGCATTCTCAATGCTATAAGTTGGGAAAGGAAAATAAGAACTGAAGAACGTGTGTAACGTGAACTGAATTTCCAATCAGTCATCTTTGTATATTCAAAGCCAAAGTTTGCCTGTATACATGGTTTTCGAAACGGTGAAATTGAATGTCGTTTAGTCGTCAGACTCTTTGTGTCTCTACGTTGCATGCTAAATTTCTCTTCCCATATTTGTTGTTATAAGCACACACACCTATCTACTTTCAGACATCATCATATACAGCAGTGTAGTAGTGTCTTCTAAATAACTTCTTTGAGTAACACGTGGAAAAGCCAAGAAGTGAAGGACAGGCTTTTCCCCACTCCTTGCTAAAGAGATTAATCAACAAAGAGGAAAAACGCAAGGTAAAGCAAAATGTAAAGGAAACAGGGCTAAGTGGACGACAACGTTATCATATCACTACCATCATCTACAAAACATATAAATATTTTGTCCAATGGCCATGTCGTAGTAATATATACTTTAAAGTTTTGCTACTTCGATCGGTAATTGAATTGCAACAAAGACTAAAGGGAAAAGAGACGAACAGAAGAGCTTCAAGGAAGATCACTGTAAAAATAGTTTTTGTTTCTTTCGCTCGAATGTTTTAAACTTTTCAAGAAAATGATTTGTACTCAAGTTATATTGCAGTTATACTAAAACCATTTAGGGATTTTATTCTACCCATCCCATGAAAAATCTCCTTTAAACAATTCAAATTAATGTGAATGTCAATGCGCAATAAATGTACCCACGAGGACGAAAGAATACCATCATCGCTTATTCATCAGACGCATTTATAATATGTCAATGAAAACAATGAACTTTTTTTTTGTTTATGAGTGATTGCACAAAAACCAAACTTCTTTTGTTTTTATGACATTTAAATAATAAAACGCAAGTGAAGTGCAACTGCTGAGATTGAAAATATCATTGAAGTCGATTCATTGAACAGCATTACGTTATAAACATCTTTATAGCCCTCTGTGTTAAACACCATATAAGTTTTCCCCATTAACTTTTCACCTCTCTATCCACTTTTATTTGTACATGTACTACTTTTTAAGGTGAAAAACACTTCATTAAATTTACAACCGGTGAAGACATACCGAGTGACTGGATACCGTTAAATTGTTCATTGACGCTGCTGCTGCTAGACTGCAGTATTAAAATCATGGTGGAACCAGTGTCATTAGCTTTAATTTAAAGAAGACATTATTCAAAAAAGAATAAAATATTCACCTGCCTGCTGGTGAACACAAAATCAACCGTATAAAAACAATCAATATGGCTGATAACGCAGATTGCAGTGGATACAGTGGAGGATCACTCGCAGGAGCGATAATTGGCACGTTCGCGGCCACCCTACTGCTCTTGGGATTGATATATCTGGTTTGGGAATGGCAGAAGAAACGTCGGATAAAACGTTAGTTGATTTTTTTACTTTTCTTACACACCTTTCCTGTATTATACTTATACTCAAAGAAAAATTATTGCATGTGCTTTGCGCTTGATGTCTTTCTTAAATATTAAGTATAAAAATGCATTTCAAGGGAATGGTTTGCACATAATTCAGGAGATTTTGATTAATGATTCTAAACAGTACTCAGTAATTGATTTGTCCACAAAGTAGAGCCATGTTACTACTCACTAGATTCAGTTTTAGCCTTATTCTTTGACATCCTTTTTTTATTTTTCACGCTCTGTAATAATCGTTCGGTCTTCCAACATTTAAAAGAATTCGGTAGTTTCTCCTACTGTGCGAACATTGTTCATGAGTACCACAAAAGCTAAAATCCAAACAAAGACAGTGACAGTTTTTTTTTCAATTAAGACTTTAAATCAGCCGTCGTGACTGTAAGTTGTGTTGTTGATTCAATTTGTCATTTGTTATTTCTTTTACTGCGCTTTTTCCTATTGTTAGCTATCTACTGAGCGCTTGTTACTCATCAAAAGAAAACGTGCAGTATGCGACCAAATAAATTCATTTTTCATTTCACTGCCGCAACGAATTATAACTCAACAGTCTCAATTCAGTGTTCTCTTAGTTCTCTTATATTTCAAAACAAACCTAATAATTCTTCAAAAAGAGAAATGACTTTACTCTCTTGAAATTCTTGTAAAAATTACAAAATGGCATTTAATGCATTAAGCACGGTACGATGACAAACCAAAATTTAAAGAAAATAAATAATTAGCTACCTTATTCGGTTTTCCTTTTCCGCTAAAAAGCCTTACCCATATACCTACATAAAATATATTCACACATATATCACCTATATCACAAACATTACTTTGTGTATACAGATTGCAATCTTTGTTTAAAAACAGGCTTTCTTTTTTTTACATGAAATGACAAAAAAGGCTGGTAAAACACGTTTTGGTTACAAACAGTTAAAATATTGAGTTAAGTACATACGCACACACGTCTTTAGCTACCATTTCTTCAAACTGACATCTTATCTGGATCATCTTCATCGTCATAATTGCAAATACGACATTGATTTAATTTTTATATAATTATCCTAAGAGATGCTTTTCAGCATCAACTAGATGAAGTATCCATCATCCATTTAATCTTGATAATAGTTTAATAAAAATCAGCTTTTACTACGTTTGAATTCTAGACATTGTGAGTGTGTGTTTGTGTTGAGTGATCTATATGTAAAAGCTACGCACAACATTTTACATTTGTTATACGTTTTTGTCTGTTTCTTCAGCTCCTTCAGAGTTGTCCTCGTTTTTTTATTTTCCAAGTTCCACTTGTCATGCAACAACGAGATTATATGAGTTACTGCAACAGATCAACTTCAGCTGGTGCGGCTCCCCTTGAATCACCTTATTTTCTTTGACAGGAACAATTTCAGCTTAAAATATATAATGTAGACTGGGCTCAAATAAAAGTGGTTTGTTCAACTTTTTTTTGCTTTGTTTTCAGTAGTAGAAATGTGCTGCACATAAAAATATACAATGACATGAGCCAGATTCTCCATAAAGCAAGTAGCATCATCATCACAAACAAAATACGCAGTTTTGATGTACCTGCATAATATATTTGTTTATTTAAGAACACAGCTATTGCTTTATGTGTGTGTGCTTTTCATTTGTCATTTCTACGTTTTCCTCTTGAAATAAAACTAAAAATCTTATTTTCTTTTGTAATTAAGCTGTAACCATTTCCTTTATTAAATGAAATGCTGCTGTCTCAACAGCAGACTGAATATTCTGGCAAATTCATTTCTTATCTACATTGTTGGGGTCTCGTGTACGGGCACTTGAAGGGAAACTATTGTTGACTCATCTCAAGTTCGAAAATTAAATGGAATCGTTTACATTTTCATACAAAAAAGTGTGACAAACGAAAACAAATCAGAGTCAGAGCCTTTGAGAGGAATAAGTGAGCAAATAAAAACTGTCAGATTTCTATCATATCCAATACACAATGTTTAATATTCCTAACGGCCATTGCTTCTTAAGCTATGCAAATACCATACAATTAAACTGTTTGTTTAAAAATTTGTTTAGCAGCTGAAGTGAAGAAGAGTTCATTCATTTTTCACCAAAAAACATTTAATTCATTCATCCTCAAAAAAAAAACTTCCAAACTTTTAAAAACATATATTACATACGTATGCATGCACGCACATTCAAGCGGCAATTCTCATAATTTACAAGATCTTCTCTCGTGAAACTATTTTTCTGATTCCACTTTTGCTATTGCAGGAGAAGGCGGTCAATGTTCTGTCTGTAAGTATTTATTTTTATGTGCCTCCTTCTACAATATCAACATCATCATTGTATTTCGAATAGATTCGTTATGGTCTGCAGGATTTATAGAGATGATGTTGATGTTAGTATAATGCAGGAAAGGCATGTGCATTGTGCATGCGATTCCACTAAAAATTACTACTTGCGAGTATACTTGCTGCTGACAGACGAAGAAGAAAAAAAAAGAAAATTGACTGTGTGCTTGTGTATTATATGTTTATTACAGAGAGATGTCTTATCGTAACAAATGAATTTTGTTCTTGTTACGGGTGCTATTTGTCTTTATGAACAACAGTTTTCTTCGTGAGCTTGTATTTTATGTTCTTTGGGTTTGTGTATCATTATCAACTCAACTTACAGCTCAAACTCACTACTGACACATTGTTGCGGTGCATCTAAAGAAATTGTACAAAAACTTATACATACAAAATACAGCTTGCAGAAAACAACATAATGTTGCGGTGGCCATAATTTGATAATTTCACTTACATTTTTACTGCTAGTAGTATGGGTATGCAACATTGAGTACCGACGATTTAAAACTTGAACTATACTATACTCGGCTTGCTCTATCTTGCAGAAAAGTATATTCTATTAATAAATAAGCAAATATTGAAATCATTGCTCTTGGCCTTTACAACGATTAAGCACGCAGTGCAGGGATGTATTTTATTAAAATACTTTCAGTAAATTACGTTCACTCAAGTAATGTCAGAACAGATTTATCATCAAGTAATAGAAACATTATTATCATTGCAATTGGTCATTCAGTGACTTTATGAATGATTTTTAAACGAGCGGAATGATTTTCGTTATTTTATTATGCAGAGTTTATGTGTAAATTTTATTGAAGTCATGTTTCATCGTTAAATTTCAATTAGTAATAATTCGAAACGTTGATTATATGCGGTTAACTAACATTACGCATTAATTAATAAATGGTAATTTTTAAAACTTACCATGTCAGAGATTCACGGTTTTCTTTACACATGACCGATAAAAGCATACATATATTTCAGCGTACCACGCCGCATGTAAATGCATCATTAAATGAAGATGCGTGCTGTCGATGATGCATTGATTTTTTATTGCTAATAAATCTGTTACTTTTAATTAACAAATATATAAGGTTTCATTTTAAAAGTAACTTTTGAATGCATAAGTGTAATTGCATGCGCTTTTCGTATTTTCCACAACTTTCATTTTTATTTTACTTAATCAAGATTACTGTAATAATAAATGGCGCTCAGATTTTAAGCTTGATACTAACAATCTCTTCAAAAGCATTGTTTACTTTTTGCAAAACCGACTTGAGAAAGGTTGCGTTATTTTAAACATTTTTATGTGATGTAAGTGGAGATTTTTAACAAAAAGGAGATGGGATGACGGAATAAATTTTAATAATTTAACTTCGTATCATTGTATTTTGCATGGTTAATGTGCCAGATAAATCGAAAATGTCCACCTTTAGACAGATAGCTGATAATGAAAAGAAAAGTAATTTAAATAAGAAAACATGACATAACAAAAATCTCATTCTTTGATCATCCATCGTGTTACATTTAATACGATTAATGGAGTGTCGGAGGTCACACAATAAATTATATAAAGTGAAGATTTTTGAAAAATCACCTTCCGTCAACATTAAGATAACCGCTTAACACATAAAATCCCATTATTAATCTCACATACAAGCTAAATTATGTGTAATAATTAGATTTCAAGTTTACTTTGCATTTTATGCAGACTGACAGGAAGCGTCAGTTGGTGCAGTAGTGTCATCATCATCAATTATATTGTTGTCGACTATGTGGACGTATCATTAGCGAACTTGCATATGATCACACTTGCAAGAGTCACACAATAAGAGAAATAACAGGTTCACACGCACCATACAAGACTCGTTGCACTTTTTAAGAAATAGAGTATAAATTTGTATGTATTTTGTTCGTTACTACTTATTACATGTATGCAAGCTGTGAGACCACCATAGGCGAGTAATTAGTAAACCATCGCTGTTAAATGTCAATACATATTAATGTTAACTGTCAATAATGCCATCACACAATCATAATCACAAAATAAATACGTCGACACGTGCTTTTTATAAGATAATGATAGTTTTTCTAATCAGACTTGCAATCAAATGTGTCAGGATACAAAGGTGCTGAGTAATTGTCTAAAATCAATGTTAACATCTAGAGTAAAATCATAATGTAATTGTAGTAACAAGTGAAACGTGTGAAATGTTGGGAGTTAGCCATTCATACCATCAAACTAGAAATTTTTTATGCAAATAATGACATGTTTGAAGTCAAATCTTGTTAGGTTGACGAGCTGACTAATCAGTAGCATATTGCAATTCTTCAATTAGTTTTGTGGGTAATATTATGATTACGAAGTGCATATATACAGTAGGTATTGCCAATTATTGTATACCTTGCTCGTTAGGGGAAAACGCATAATAATATAATCTGTTGCATTCATCAACACATTTTACTTTCAACGACATCATATCCAACATCCTACATAAAAGGAAAAAATTTTTTTACTTCAATCATCTTCTTAAATGTTTGCGGTATGGGCTTAGCTTTGGTTCATCTTTAGCTAAAAAAAAACATAATCCATTATGAATACTGAAAGTTATAAGGATTGTAACTCTGTGTATAGTGAACCAACAATACAAGAAACAAGTGCATTCAGTTAAGATCTCCCATTGAAAAGAGCCTCATTGTCAGCAGAGCAACGGCTTGGCTTGGACGAAAACAAGAAATTTGTGAACGAGACGTGCTTTCTTTTTCCTCGTTTCTTTTTATGTGTGCAACATTTACAAAAGAGTTATACTCTTCAGGGCAAGCCACTACTATAAATTGTAATTGCATTCTGCGGGGTTCTATATACCTTATATACCAATACCCTGTTTAGGCTAAGTATTCACAAAAAAATAAATCAATTCTTAAATCACTTTGCATTCATATTTCTTGTGCACTATGACTTGGATGACGAGGTAGATGAATACCCAATACTTAATGCTTGCACTGCAATTGGCAGCAAGTGCAACAGAACAGACACATGCGGCCACAAAGACCACAGAGACCTACTTTGTAATTAAAGGATTAGGCTTTGCTAAACATGAACACATTGTTTATGTATTGTATACAAAGTTTCTATATGTCTGCGTGCACTCAGGCTCCTTTATAGAACGTGTCTGTAAAATGTAAAATGATAATATTTTTTACGAAGAGCAGAGACTTGTGAATGAGCTTAGTTGTCTCTAACTTCAGCAAATAATAGCGATGACTATATACTTTATTTAAGCAAACACAAAAGAAAGGCACAAGCCAAGCCAATTTCACGTCAGATCAGCCACGCATTCATTCAGAAAAAAGCATATCACAGGGCACATCACATTCCATCATCATCAGCGTCGCCACACACGTTTACGCTTTTATGCATGCATTTTGATAAATTCAGTATTTTTCACCTAACAAACGTGACAATGACAGTCTAATGTCCTTTACGCCGTTTTTGGTGCTAAATGCATGCACTCATATTTATATATGTGTCTTATACTGACTTTATCCCACTTCAAACGAAAAGAAAATCTTTTCCAAAAAATAAACAATTTTACGCCTACACTCACCGACCTCGTCAGAATAATAAAAAAACGCAATAAAAATTATATTTTTTCCTCAGCTCACTTAAGTTTAAGCATTATTTATCCAGCTGCTGCATTGCTAACTGGTTAGTATCATTTCAAATTAATTTTGGTCGCATTTCAAGATGGAAACACGCTTCAATTTACATGCTAAGCTGTTTAGTGGTGGTCATAAAATCGGATTACGCGTCATATAAATGCAAAACATAAGGTAGTTGTCCAGTTCTTCCTAATTGTCATAAAAAAATTATAAATGGTTTGTTTTCGGCTATATATATAATTCCAGTTGGTATACAATGTAAAACAAATCTTGATACATGTGGTTTTGTATGATTGCCAAGTAAGTATATTGTTGAACCAGAAGCAACGTTAAAATTTCTTCTAAATTCTTCCATTACGTAAGAAAGCACATATTTAATATTTATTTAGCAGCAATTCATTGTTCCTATTGTTTGTACGTAATCCAATTATCTCGCATGAAAAATGGGTGTAATAATCATCTTTATGGATCATCTTACAATGTAAATATGATGTATGAACGTGGCAAGTCACTATGTTTTCCAAATTACTTACATCCAGTACTTTCCGCATATCTCAACAGACAGAACACTTCACCACACCATCTAAAGCCAAAAGGATACTCTTATCTAACACAAGTGAAAAAACATTTCCTATTATTCAAGATGAGCAAGTGAGCAAGAAAAAGTAATAATATGTTTTTTGTATAATATCGTTTCGTATGTTTGTAAGTATACGGATATAGCTGAGTGCAGGGTACCCTATCTGGAACCATGATAATTTAATAGTTTGCCTCTTCACAGTGCCCATGTAAACGTAAATTGTGCATGGCTTACAAACATAATATCATTCTTATATTCAAAATTCTACATTTTACTATTTTATAATAACTTTTGTGTGCACCATGTGGAATGGAAGTTAGAATCGTCGACAAAATGATAGTATGATAGTCACGATCATCATGCATTGCAATTGCATTCTACTTCAATGAAAACCTGGAGAGAGACACCACATAGAAAGAAACACAATTACTCATACTCACTCGTGATAATAAAATATTACATTCCATCTTTTACAATATTATTATCATTACAATACTATTATTCCATTCCTCCAAAGATCTTTCTGGCCTGGCTTGTTGTATTCGTAGAATGTGACTTGGTTGTCTGAAGAAGGAAATAAAATGAAGCCAGTAAGTCAAGCTTGTCAAGGCTAAAACTGTAAATTATGCCAGAAAGTCATCTTACTAGATTCTTACTTTTGACTATATGCATACTTCACTAATATTATATTACTTGTTCACAGGTTGTGATTATGAGACGTTCGATGCCACAAAATATGCCATATAATACATTATTTTTTTTGTAGTTCTCTGATGCACCTGTAATAATGCACAATAGGATGTAAAACTAGATGGTAATTCTAGTGAAAGAGTAAGAAAGTCATAAAATATCATCATAATCTATAGTCATCTAACTAGTGAAGCTGGTGTACACAAACTGAAACAAAGTAACACACCTAAGTACAACTAAAGTTGCTAAAATGTTTGAGCAGCATCAACAACAACTTTTTCTTAGTAAACTTAGTTCTTAAGGTGGCTGGTGGTGATATGTATACAAGTACATAGCAATCAACAAAGGAAGATTTGTTGATTTAAGCTGACAAAAAAACGCTAAAATTTTACACGTTTATATCATGGTTTGTAATGTAGTGGTCCAATTTATTTACAATTTAGACTACATGATAATATTGCGATCTCTCTGGAGCCGGTACAACAAATTTACGCAATGGTCGAAATTCCATTTCATAGAGATAAGAATAATTCCAAATCAGTTCCAGAGTTGACACACGCGTAAATTTTTGATGGAAGATTATCAAGTTTTTTCTTAGTTCAGATTTTCAACACACTTATTTGCATTGTTTACATTTACATCACTCTATTACTTTCCGTGTACTTGAAGGTACTCCTTGTTCATTGCATTTCTTTAATTTTAGAATCAGCAAATGTATAAAAAGCGAAGATGTTCATGATCGAAGTAAAGTCATGTAGAGACACCCATACATACTCAAGTTAGATGAAGATGCCTAATGACTAATGATGTAATGACGAGCCCATAAAAGATGTAATTAGCCAGAGGACATTGAAGTTTAGTACTCAATTGTAGCCCACGCGGACAATGAAAGAGTAGATGAGTAAAGCGTACATTAGCCGACTGAGTCGTAGTTGTCGTAATTGCTAAAATGTATGAATTCTCCTGATGCTCAGTCAAATGTGTGCAATTATGTGTTGTTTGAATGAAGTTTTCATCAAGGTCAATTTACATTCCAAAATTTAAAGTTTGCTGATTTTAGCATCCAAGTGTGTGAAAAGAACAAATACTTTTGTTAGCATTGTTGTTGATGATGATGAGAAGGAAATGCCGGAAGGCGTGTGAAAATGATGAAGATAGCTGACCAAAAATGGTAATAATGAATAAATTTGTTATTTTTGAAGAGAAAGAAAAGAAACTAATCTCAGCCGTCTTTTGTAATTGTGACAGTTGTATGGATGAAGATCAAGAGATGGTCCTTCACTAATAATTAGCATTTGTGACCCGCAGCTATATATACTCTTCCCATGTGCAAATTCGATTTGAAGATGCATTTAGGAAATTAGTAGTGGGTAAAAAAATACAGAAATTTTCAGCTAAACTTTAATTTGTGTGAACAATGTACAATAACTAATGTGCTAGTGCTAAGCGCTTTCGATGTCCGCCTTTGTGACAGGCGTTTTGAGCTTGTAACAAGTTTCTATTTTTATCCCAAATGAACATCCTTTCCAAACTTAACACAGATGTGTAAAAACGTATCGTCATTAATTTAAGCTTTGTTTATTTTACTGTCATCAACACAAATTAAAATCGATGACAAAATATGTGTGAATAGGTTTAAGGCATGAATAACACAACTCAACGGACAGTAACAAGTAACAATTATAGCTTGTTACTAAAAGTAAGAATTAGCATGTTGACATTTAAACGATTTTTCATAAACTTCTAGAAATACTACACTGGAAAAGCGAAAACTAGTGAAACTTATCAAATTTCATCTCAAATTTCAGAGAAATTATACGACTGTATGTGACTGTATGATCCTTTTGAGATTAGTTACGTCAGCACTGTTGAATATATGCCATTCAAAATAATAGAAGACGATAAATTTGCCGTGCTTAATAAAAGAGATATTTTATATTTATCGCAGTTGCGCTAGTTGTTTGGCTTGCTAGTAGTTGGACTTGTACAAACATTTTTTATAATAAAGATAAAAAGAATTATTTTAGAAAATTCCTTGTTTGCATCATGGATGAACATATTCACGTAGCGTAAATTTAAACGTGCAAAACAAACATTTTTATTTTATGAATATAAACATTCATGTTGTATAAAAGCACCATGATTTTCCTCGCTGTTTGTCCCTCATTGTTTTTCTGATACATAGTTCAACTAAAAGAATTCAACCAGACTAATTAATGTTTAGCCTAATCTCCATTCTTATT
>JAQFZG010000481.1:0-32335 GCA_034695465.1 Entomobrya nicoleti
CATTGAGGAAATGCAAATAAGCAGCAGCTGACACTCTGTCTAATAATCCCATGACGTCACTCTCTGAGCTACGATCAGAATGTGAAGGAATGCGTAATACTACACTGTATCCAGCACGGCCTGCATCGCATCATTACTCGTTACATTTGGATCGAGAAACAAAGCAATGCAAAAGGATTGCAAAAAGGCAACGAACTGACTCGAGCAAGCTGCAATGCAAAAAAAGGAGCAAGAGCAACGGAGCGAGCAAGTAGTAGAGAAGAGAGGGAGGCAAGCGTGCATTCAGAATGAAAGGAAGCTAAAAGCAGATGATTTTAGTTTTTTGTGATGTGTGAAGAGTTGAAAGAAAGAAGCAAAGCACGTTTTGATCGATCTCTCGACTAATTATTTTAAATGTGTGTGTAAGAAGATGCAGAGAACAAGAACAGTGAAGAGTGTCAACGTAATTTTAGAGATTCTAAATGTGAGGAATGATTAAATATTAACTGAATGAAAGTTAGTTGTAATCATTAGGAGGATTTAGCGCTTTTGATTTCGTGAAAAATTTGGCTAAAACCTGGTGAAGTGACGGTGATTTGTTTTGTTAGCAGAAGAACAGCAGTTAGTAGGGGTGGTGTTAGTGTTGCTAAAAATATTGGGAAACTAATCAGTTACTACTGACAAGGTAAGATATAGTTAAAGATTATATCATAACAGACATATGCTCACGGAATTAATGTGGTATGTATGAATCGTGTAATGTTTTTGATATGTGTGATTACGCAATGATTTAAGGCAGTTATAAATTAGTTGCAATTTTTGCGTAATTATTTCAGGGAGTTAGTTTGATTGAGGACGCACATTCGTCCGGAGTTGGACGGACTTGCATTGATTATGCCAAGAGGACGTAGTAGGTCGCCGAGTATTATGGAGGATGATCATCCTAGGTCACGTCGCAATAAAAGGCGACGAGAGTCTGACATTGAGGAAAATCCTGTACGCAGGCCTGTCAAACTTGAACCACGGGATGATTATGACAGTTCAGGTGGGCCACCAACTCCTCCAGTTCCTAGAGATGATCAAGTACATGTGAAAAATGAAGTTGAAGATATCCGGGATCCTGCATCTCCACATTTTGATCTTCGGGTGGCATCAAATATAATTGAAAACTCTGATGACAGTAATGATGCTGTAGTTGGTGCGGAATCTCATCAGTCAGAAGACAGCTCAAGAGTGCCGAATGGAAGGGAAGAAGTGCCAATACCTGGCTTTTCGAGAGTTAAGCGTGAACCAGGGGTTCCAGACGAGATGAATGATAACTTAAATGGGGAAGAAAGAATTCCCCCTCCGCCTGCAGCTGAAGAGATGGAGGAAGGAGGAAATCAACATAATGACAAAACGGAAGAACAAAGAAAAATACCTGAAGAGAAGGAGGATGGGACACCCTCAGCCCGTAGCTTCTTCAATTTTGCTGCAGCTCCACAGCCTGATGCTACTCTTCCTAATGCCATGCAGTCAGAAATTAAACACAAACCAGTCACACGCCCACAGGTAGCTCCATACTATGAAGATGACCCGGAAGGGGAGCGAAGCTATGTTGGGGAGAATGGCGATAAAATCAGAACGATTCCTTTGCCAGACAAGGTATTACATTACGATACTGTAGTGTACCATTTTTGTGTTAAATTAATAATATGTGAATAAATGTGTTTTGTGTCAAACTAAAGCATGAAATATTTTCTTAATCAATTAGGGAAGTGATGATAGCGATGATTCGGAAGCTCCTGACGATCCTGAGAAGACACAACAAAATATAGAAAATAGCATGAGAGTTTCAAGGTACTTCAATAGTAACGAAGTCTACAAAAAGTATGAGTTCGGAAATCCGAAAGTGGATACTAAACGATTGGCGGTGTACGAAAAGAAGAATCATGTAAGTTGAGCATTTTACTGTTATAATTAAAACAAATCTCCCAAATCATAATGACAAAAATATTAATTCGGCTTTGTTGTCTACATTTGATGTAGATTTTAAATTCTCTGGAAAAGGGGCGCGTGGTTATCATAGAAGGATTCACGGGTAGGTGACATTATTTTGATGAACATGCGTATACGCTACGCTGCAAAATATACAATTACTAATTTTTTTAATTACTTTGATTTTTAACAGGTTGTGGAAAGACTACACAAGTACCGCAGTTCATTTTGGACAATTGTTGCCAGAAAGACCGAATATGCAACATAGTTGTAACCCAACCAAGGAAAATTGCGGCGATCTCTGTAGCCAGACGAGTATGTTATGAACGTAATTGGAACATGGGGTCTGTGGTAGGATATCAAGTTGGGATGGAGAGCAAATTAGACAGGAAAGATACCATCTTAACATTTATGACAACTGGAGTTCTCCTTCAAAAACTTATTGGTTCAAAGTCTCTGAAGGGTTTTACCCATATCATCATCGATGAAGTACATGAACGAGATCTTGAGTCGGATTTTCTTTTGCTGGTTATCAAAAAAATCATGCTGGCGGATAAGAACCAGAAAGAAACGCATGTCAAGCTAATACTAATGTCCGCCACTATTGATACCAAAAAGTTCGAAAATTACTTTGTATTTGAGCAAAATGGAGAGCAAATAAGACCGCATGTGGTAAAAATTCCTTTTGTGGCACGCCATCGAGTTGAAGAATTTTACTTGGATGACATACTTTTAACGAAGGTTGATCTCAGTTTATACATTTAAAGAACTTATTGAATTATGTAGCTCTTAGAATGAAATCCACTAATATAATTTTTCATCAATACAGCCGGACCAACTTAATGTAATTCAAAGTAACATGGACATCGAAAAGGCTACCATTCAGGAAGAGATTTATGATGTGGCTGTGAGCTGCATTATTAGTATGGATGACATTGAGCGCGAGGCTAACCTGGATCCACGGATGAGAAAAAATAAGGGCCAAGGAAAAGATTATGTATGCAAACAAGTTACTTCTTAACGTGTCTTCCTTTGGAATGGAATAAACTGGTATTAAATTTGTTTAATTCTTATTTTATGTAGCCCAAAATTCGTGGAGCGGTGCTGGTCTTTCTACCTGGTATGGAAGAAATCAAGAGGTTAACTCGTGCTCTTGAAAAAGAAAAACATAAGAAAATTGAGGATCCAGAGTGAGTAACTTTAAATTTATATATGTATTAGTTCACAATCATTTCAACTCGGTATTGCTGATCATAATCCTTTGAAATCATATTTTGTCATTTGTAGTAACAGGCATCGGGACTCCAATTTTTATCGATGGGCGATCTTCCCACTTCATTCTTCAATCACGGCTGATGAACAATCCCGTGTATTTGAACCAGCTGGAGATATGTTTCGTAAAATCATCTTGTCCACTAATATCGCTGAGAGTTCAGTTACAGTTCCAGATATTGCCTACGGTTAGTTTTTCTTTGTCAATGTATAATTAGATTTTGATTATTTTTGATTGCTAAATTTTTATGAATACGGTAATTTCTAAACACAGTTATTGACTTTTGTCTGACGAAATCATTGCACGTGGACACAACAACGAATTTCACTACTCTGCAAAGGGTGTGGGCCGCCAAAAGCCAATGTGTTCAGCGTAAAGGAAGAGCTGGTCGAGTAGCAGATGGAAAAGTGTACCGACTAGTTCCCAGAAATCACTACATGGTAATAACCACTGTTCGCATTAATTATTCATCATTTTCTTGGTCTATAAAATATGGCCATCTTGGTTAATAGGGACTGATTATGTTTTATTTTTGTTAATGGCTTCATTTTTTCGCTTTTTGTTAGCAATTACGAAGTGATATTGAGCCAGAAATGAAGCGATCTAATCTGGAAACAGTCATTCTGATGTGCAAAAAGTTTGACCTAGAGTCTCCCCAAGATTTGCTACGGGATTGTATGGATTATCCTCAGTTGTCTGGGATTAAGCGGGCGGTCGCAACGTTGAAAGAGGTACATGGTTTACACATTTTGATATCCTCTTGTGTTAGTTTCTGTTGGTTAGATATACTCTATAATCTAAGATTCTTTGTTCTTCCAGCTGGGTGCGCTGACTGTGGAAATGGTTGATAGAGAGAGGGGGGGAATGAAGTATGTTGTAACTGATGGGGATTTGACATTTGTTGGGAAAGTTATGTCGGAGCTGCCAATTCCTCAGCAATGCACTCGGTTGATTTTGCTCGGACATAGCTTTGGTGTCATGCAGGAGGCAATTATTATCGGTACGCACATTTATAATAAAATTTACATAATCACGTACATTCAATTATAATTTAAAGCTGAACAGCATTGCCAGTTTAACTAATTACTTGTTTTTTTCGCAGCGGCTGGCTTAAGTGTAAAAAGTCCGTTTCAGTCTGGTTTCCAGAAGCAGTTGGACACTTACTTGGAGAAAATGAAGCATGCGAAGAAAAGTTTTTCTGATCTTTTCGCGTTGTATCATGTCTACAAGGTCAGTTGGTTTTACCAAAAACTAAATGCTTGCTTGCTGCTCGTACAAGGCGTAGCGTAGACAAGAAAATAATGTATGATTTATTTCATTTGTCCATAGTTCTGGATGTTTCATTATTGCGAAAGTGGGGATGTGTATGGAAATAGGAAGCAGTTTAACGAGTACAAGTGGGCTCGAGGTGCCATGGTCCATCTCGCTGTCTTGAGGTAACTTCTTTTATATAGTTTGTCATTGCATCTTTACTAATGTCTGCATGTTTGTAGAACCTTTTTGCTAATTCTAATATCCAATTTATTGTTTTAGGGAAATTAAATCTACTGTAGAGCTGATAGAAGAGCGTCTCAAAAGACTTGGAATAACGGATAGTTATTCTCTACCTATGGATCCTAATAACGCGAACCGTATAGAGCTGGGTTCAGAGCGTGGAATGTTTCTCAAGATGGCAATTGCAGGTGCCTTTTACCCATGCTATTTTCTTCGACGACGCCCTGAGTTAAAACAGTACGTAAAAGATGTGAACAAAGAAGTCTTGGGAAATGATCCTTTTCGTACCGTCTATTTTAAGGGATTCCCTCCAGGCCATGATGGACAGTTGTAAGCAGCATGTTTATACATTGTTGAGTTTCATTTTAATTAGTAATAAGAATAGTTTCATGGTTTGAAAAATGTCATTTAAATTAGGTATTCTAAACATGTTGCGGAGTACCTGGCCTGTGGCTTAAGTATTCCTTCGGTTCGCTTTGATGGGCAGAAGGCTCTTGCAATTTTTGATAATTCTACCGGTGACACTATTGGCCCATTCAACACGGGAATTTTTCGAGCAATTAAATTAAGGCAATTAAGAACCGAATTACTGGAGTTTCGTGTTTTATGGTGAGGGTTTTTATGGCATTTAAAAATTTGATATCTATACTACAATACAATTCGTAGTATTGGACTTGCACAATGGCTATTTCCAACAATTTAAATGTCTTTTTGCTCATATAGGAAAGAAGACGAAAGGAGAGAAATACAGAAACAGGAGCGCGCAAAGGAAGCTCGACAAGGTGTCCGATGCCCGCCATTAAGAATGCTTCCTCCAGTGGACCAAAATATTCTGAAAGTTCGTGTTCAGCATGTAAGCCATAATAAGCGTGTATTTTAATTGTTCATATTTTAATAATTAGATTCTAGTATGTTGTCTGGTTTTTACAAAATTAATGCTATTTTCTCAGGTAATTTCGCCTTCCCAATTTTGGGTGGTCATTGAACAAGATTTCAACAAAGTGGTGTCCCTGACGCGTTTCATACAAGACCATCTTACACCCATTCCCTTGCCTCCAAATAAACTTTTCCCAAACGTGCTATGTCTAGCCCCATTCGAGGGCACTTATTACAGAGCTAAAGTACTACGAGCTGACAGCTCTCGGAATCCTAATGCAAAAAGTTTGGTCAGTTGTCTCCTTAATTCTAATCATTTTTGTCATTATTAACTTGTCAATGTTGAATTTTTATATGCCAGATTGTCATGTTAAAAATATCTTGTGGTTGTGTTGTTTTTAGGTATATTTTGTCGATTACGGAAATTCACAATGGGTATCTAGTTCTTGTCTATACGATTTCTCGCCTTTTCTTCGGGAAAAGGGCGTAGCAGAAGAAACTTGCATGGTAAGATAACTAATTGTTAACCCTGAAATAAGCTTTTTAGCATCATTTATTGATGTATTTTTTATTCCTATTAGGCGATCGAGTGTCGTTTAAAGGAAATGAAGCCTAACATTCGACACGGCTTGCATTGGTCGGAAGAGGCCGTCGAATTTATGAGAAGATTTTGTGACAAGGCACCCAAGCTGGAATTCCAAGTATGTGAAAGTTGTATTGTTTTGACATTAATAGTAGAGTTAAGATAATCATTCAGCAATTTTGTTTTCCGATTACAGATCTTCTCGATTTATCAGAGCATAATGAGTGGTGAATTACTTGGGTACAGTGATACTGCGCCTGGGCCATCGCAAAGATGTTCATTGAACAATTTGCTGTTAAACAGGAACGATGGAAAGCTATTTGGTGAAAGGGCTCCGGAGCCTTACCTATCAGAGGTTAGTAAAACCAGCTTCACAATCTACAAAGTGTTTGTTAGTCTCGTCATGTATTTGTCATGTCATGCATGTCTATTTCTAAAATTATATAATTGTTGGTGCACAGGAAAACAATCGAAAAAGAATGAGAGCACATTTCATGGATCGCGAAGAGAAGCATGCTGCTGGTTTTGAGCAGGTCGGGGATCCATTAGATTTGGATTTTATGGACCCACCAACGCATGGAAAGGTAATTGTTGAAATATATTTCAGAGTTATAGCAAACAGAGATGTTTTTGCAATGTAAGTATCGATTTTCTTTTTTCAGACACCAGTTACCCTGAAAGGGCCCTGGAGTCCATTGGAAATGAGCTTCCAGGCAATGGTGAAATGCAGTATGACTAAGGAGGTACGTGTCGAGAATAGCAGCGTCAATTCAGTGTTACTGGATCACGAGCCTACTGCGTCAAATTCTAGGCTGCTAATCGGGGCTCACGTTAGCGTAACTCAAAACAGCGCATGCATGATTCGGTATTACAAATTCAACCTATCATCCACGCATCATAATCATTTTCCAATTTATTTCGTAACATTTTTACAATTTGTTGTTTCAGGGACAGTACCATCATGCCATCGATACCTGGGATATTATCTCTTGTATCTATGATCTTTGCCCCAAGAGCTGAGCTTCGTGTGGATAGAAACCAGTGTAAATATACTGGCATATTGTGTGGATGTGGGACAGTACCAACTCCGGACGGATTTGTCACTGTTCATCCGGAAAACGATATGGAGATAGTGTTTGACACTGTTATTGATGACCAGGATGTGAATCAAGTTAGTCAATGCTAATAAAATTTAAAAGTTATTGGAAGTTAAAATTTTATTGGAGGTGTTGTTACGATTATGTTTAATTTTGTAAGCTTTTTTATTTATGTATATTTGTAGATCAACATCATCCGATACAATTTGAATCTGATATTGAGAAACAGTCGAGGAGTCAACAAGTCTGAATATCACAAACGGCTTCGTGAGGAAATGATCAAGTTACTGTTGCGGACGAGAGAAACAATAACTGAAGAGGTGTGGGCACCAGAAGAACACGTCTGGAATAGAGTCAGTCCAGAATTTCTGGTTACTAGCATGAATCTCGGGATGACTTTTAATCACGAAGATATTTTCCAACCTCATCGACGCGTTATGCTGAATAGAATGGAAGAGGAGGAAGTGCACTGGGATGGTGGGTATTGAACGGCTAATCTAAGATGAATTTTAAGTTGAAGTCAAGTCACCATTTCGCAATTGGTCATTGACCCCTTGTATATTGTCGCTACTATAATGGATTTCATTAGCTTTACTTGGTGCATAATTTTAAACAAAGTTAAAAAAAAATGTTTGAATTTTAGTCGTAATATAAATAATGTATTATTTCGTGTTCTTTATGTATTTTTGATGTTCGTAATTAAGTTGATTATGTATTTTAATTAAGCAGCAGTTAAATTTCCACAAACTTAAAGACTGATGGTATGTACTTAAAATCAAGGATTTAGATCTACACTACTGTAACTTACGTTTTACATTTTCAAAATACACATAAAAATTGTTACATAACATAATTTGTAAATTGGTTAGGAACGACTTAATCTCAAATTGACTCGAGATATCAATTTTTGTTAAAATCAATAAAAAAAACTTCCAGGATTCAAAGAAGTAATTATTCAATGAGCATTTTTGGCTATTTTTGTAAATCTACTAGTCTCATCTAAATGAATGGAAAACAGAGGAAAGTGAAATTTGTATCATGAAATGAAATCATGAAAGATGAGAATTTTTTAAGTCTTCAGCTTTGCGATTGCATCCTGTAACAAAGTAAGTAGACAGCTGAAGGTCTTATGGTTATGTTGTTTGTCTCTCTAGCTTTGCGTATCTGTCATATACTGTGTGTATACTGTGTACTAGTACTACTGCTGATTTTTGTGTGTAAACAAATATTATGAGAATGACCCATCCTTCATGCAGTGCATTGTAAGTGCAATGCAATATGCAATACATACACAAATACAATATACACCTGTCTCTCGAATGACCACGACCACACTACTATGAATTCTTGTAGCATGAGCATAACTACTTGCAGTGATTGCGATTGTGTAATCAAACTTGTGTGAAAATTTGAGGTGCTCAGAGATAATTGTTCTTCAATTTTGCAATGATTAGCATTGCGATTTGCGATTGATTGAATGAAGAGAATACGCAGTAGCAGACTAAAGTAGGCCACCACCACTTGCTGATCAGAAATCAGAAATCTTCATACAAAAGGTAGACTTGTGAAAATTTTCTTCATTTTATTTGAGTATTATATCAATCGTAATGGGTTTTTTGTAGTTTTGTTACATTTGTGGTTATAAAAATATGGCAATCTGAAATAAAATTGTGTAAAGCAGAAATAACAAATTTTTTGTCGTTTCCGAAGGATGCTTATTGGTGTGGTGTATCTGTGAAGGATAAGGGCTTCAGCGACAATTAAGAAGAGAAAGCAATCAACATGACAGACGGCATTGTATCCGAATGGTTAACGGAATGGAACAATGTTAGTCAGGATGCCCATTCAGAAAAAGTGTCTGATTTTGCAGAGTCAGTTATCGCGAATGAAGATTTATTTCAGGCAATCACTCATGTTTTGGAGGAGAACGAACGGTTTAGGCCGGTACTGAAAAATAAATAAAACAAAGCTTACATTTTAAATATATTAAATATAATGGGATATATATGGTTATATAAAGGGGTACTTGTACTTTTACAGTTATACGGAGATGTAATCGCAACGCTTTTTTCTCTATATCGCTCACCTGAAAAGAAGTTGAGGTTATTTGCAGCTCAATTCATTCCGTCACTCATTTATGTTTATCTACATCAAATTCATACCCAAAAGGTTCAGTTAAAAATTGCATGTAAAAATTATTCCGGTTAATTGGAGATATGATAATTTTATGATTATCTTTTTAATTTTTTAGAAATGCATAGCACTAGAAACACTTTTACGGGGAATATATGAATTTGAAAGCTCAGCAGAGGATGGGCCACCAACCAGTTTTCGGATTCCAAATGTTAACTTGCCATCGATTTATCATGACGTAAGTTAGGCGAAGGTGTAAGAATTATTATGATTTTAAAATACAAGCACGATTTAAAAGGAAATTTGATCGTTATGTTTTCATCTTACAGCCTGGCGGCGTTTCTACATCTTGGGTTTCGGACAGCGACTTGGATCGATTAAACGCGAGGACGGTGAAAGAGATCACACGCCCAACTTTGGTGCTTTCGGATGAAAGGATCCGAGCTCCTCAAAGGTTGCCTTTATGTACAGAAGTTTGGTGGATTTTTAACTACAGATTGCCGGATTTGCCTAAGTTTTCTGTGCCCATGCACCTCAAGACAATATCCAAGTAAAGGAACGAAGTCTTTTATGGTCCTTTTTAAAATTACGCATGATTTTCAAAGTTTTTTTTTATTGTTTGTGGCGTTGGATAGACTGGTGACTCAGGGATTTCATCAGGCTGGCTCTCAAAGTAGAATTCAGCCTCCTATTCGTATTGTTTTGTCATCCAAGCTACTTATCGAAACGGTCCAAACAATATTTTTTTCAGTGTAAGTTGATAAGCTATAGAAAATGGCATTTATGAATTAATGAACAAAGGATACACATAGATACATATACATGTACTTTTTTTTTAGTATGTATAGGATAATTTGATTGTTGGAATTTTTTAGATATAATGGTGCTCCTACTCAAGCTGAACAAACACTGGAGGAAGTAAGTATGAGGGCGGAACACCAGCTTTGGGCCGATGCCATGTTGGTTTGTAATGCTGTTCGTGACTATTTGAGGTCATCGGGTAAGTATTATAGAAAACAAAAGTATAATTTTTTTAGGATTTTGAGGTGTTATGTGGAATGCTGGAGTTGGACTGGATAACAATTTGGTGCTCTTGTTTTTATTTTCAGAACTCCCCGTTCAGGTGGAAATAAGCAGCTTCAAAAAATCCATAATCACAAATGCGTCTTTCCGTACAAAGAAGCTGCCAGGTAATAACTTTTGGTTTCAAACGAATGCATTTTATGTGGAGCGCTATAATTTACCCTTGAACTTTGCAACTAAGTAGTCTTTCATATAAATATTTTTGAAAATTTTGCTTTAAATCATAAACGTTCCGTATAATCAGTTATATTTAGTAATTTAAGCAATCTATGTAGTTTTTAAGAAATACTGAGCTCTCTCAAAGTAACAGATACACGCTTTAAGTCGTTGGTTGTAGGCAGGTGTAAAGAAAGTAGTTGATATGATAAAGGCTATTATATTCATATTTTCGTATTTTGCTTTTATTTTTACGGGAAAATATACCTATTCTTGTCCAGTTTGACATTTTAAAGTACAGCCTAAATGTAATGATGTTTGTAGATGACATTGATGATTATTATTTTCCGAGCATGACGAATGTCATTTAAGGCGCGGCAAACGCTCTGTCATTACCAAGTATGTATTAAAATGTTTATCAAGTTGAAGCGTGTGCAGTTATTCACCCTGCTTTCTCGTGTATTAAAATGGATTTAGAAATTTGCATGAAGTATTGAAGGCCTGAATTTGTTTCAAATTTTCTTTCAATAATTTCTTTTTAACTTTTAAATAATATACCAGTTCTCGTTTCTACTGTACTGTATTGATTTGTCGGAAGAATAGATTCAGAGAAAAGTAGGGTGACTTAATTTGAGTTAATTAACTAATGTAATTATTAAACTGCTCAATATCCATTTGTGCTTATTACTCTATAATAAATGCTTCAAGTCGATATTAGTTATATTCTTAAAGTATGGTAATAATATCGGGCCATTTTATGTATTGTACTGTAAAATTGTTTTCAAGTTCCGCTTTTATAATCTGCGTATGGAAATTCTCTTTTTGGGATTTTTGTCTCCTGTACTAAAATATATAATAGTGAATAAAAATTGTGGTATGAGTGAAATGCTTGAAGTTTAATCAGCGCCCATGCCCATGTACGTTAAAAAGATCGCATAGAAAGACAAAGTATTATTTGAATTTTCTAGATGACATTCCAATCGTTGAGACGGACAACTCGGCGCATGAAGATTCAGCAAGTGGCGAAGGGTCAAGTTTGAGTGCTGGTCTGGCATCATTTAAATCCAAGAGCAAGATTCCCCATATTCTTTCCAAAATGAAACGAAATTCCGTTGTTGTGATTACTGAAGAAGGCGATGTTGAAACTATTGCCTCTCCTCCGAATACAGAGCGAAAGAAAAGTGTTGATGCCACTGCAGTTTGAAAAAGGCCTTTTTATTCCCAAAATTTCTTTCTTGTATTATTCAAACGCGATGCATTTACGTTTGGTTTAAAAAAGATAAAATGGAAGTTTAAATGCATAGTCTTTGTTACTACATAAGCTAGTGTTGAAATTAAATTGAGCAGTAAAATTATTGAAATTACTATACTTTTGACTTGACGAGATTTGTATTGTTGCAGAACAAAGTATACAAGATATAAAATCAGGAATAATTATAAATTTGACTAACAGCATGGTTGATAAAAGCTATGCTGACTGAAATTTGTCCTGTATTAAAAAGTATATTACCAGTTAGTATAAGTTGTGCGAAATGCGACAAGAATATTGTTATGCATCATCAGCAAGTTTTCCCTTTATATGTTGGGTGATGGTAGAATACGTAGTATTGGAATAAAATGAATGTAAAAAAGTACAGAACAACAATTGGCTAAAGAACGCGGACTTTTAATTGATTTGACAGATAGCACCCCGATAAACAATTGCAACAAGTTTTTTAAAACTGTTTTCATGAAATCATCGATCGCTTACAATATGGATTCAATATCCTTCCACAAAGCTTATAAAGTCATGAATCAAAATACATCCGTAAAAGATTTGCCAAGAGATATATGTTAAACTTCGAATCGTTTGAATACGTAAAATTTAAATATCGATGCTGCGCAGAAAGAAAAGTTAAAATTACATGATATATATAGTGTTTCTCTAATCTACATTACATGGACAGTTCTTAATTTTTAAAGTGTACTAATCTAGCTAGCTAGTCGGTACACAATCATTGACGCTTCTTATCATAATAGAAAGTGTAAGTAAAGTACACAATCTTCTTTGCTGCTGTTCCACTTAAACCTAATCGTTCACAGCTTTTAATGACTCGCTTTGGATTAAAAATTAGATCATATTTATTACACTAAAATCACTAGAGTCAATCTGTCCCACTTCCAGGTAAACTATATGGGTTTGTACAGCAATGTGGTAACGTACTTTTTACGATAACGGTGGGTTGCGCTCAGAACCATAACTCCGTCTTTTATTGACAGAGCGTAAAGATGGTTCAGCATAACGTGATTTGGTTCCGGAAGTAGCGTGGGCTCACACTGAAATAAACAATTAAGTAATGAATAATATACATGTATGTACTCTAATATACGAAGACTCATTCTAAAACGATTTTTAAGTAAAAGTAACTTACAGATAAAGGGGTATCCTTGTTTAGGATGACCTGTAGCAGGTGTGGAGGTAAGATGGGAGGGCCGGCAGCCTTCTCCCAAGGTTTATAGACTGGGATATCCTGCGCATATTCTGACCCAGGCGGAGATCCAGAAACTGTCAAGACATTTCAAGCAAATTTTAACAAGGGTCGTCATCGAAGAGTTATTACAATTCTACTAATCAAAGTCAGAGCATAATTACTATTTTGTGCGTTTGTATTAGAGCTGATGGAGTCCATAGCTAACGCGTCAAAAACCTCAAAATCTGTTTTCTTCACAGTGATCACGTTATTTATCAGACCTTCCTCTGTCTCCGTTGTAGGCTAATCACAACAAGCAAACATACTCATTACAATTATACATTTTCATAATCACTCATTGTAGTTAACTTAATGTTTTATAAGATTTAGACGCATACTTCATTAGCCATATGCTTCCAGTCTCCATCTACCAAAAATCTATACTGATATTCACCTGCAAACGTAAATAAAGTATTTGAATCCCAAAACATTTCGCAAATATAGCTTACAAAAGAAACTTTGACTTAATTATTCAAACCTTGAGGAAGATCCACAATCACTACGTAATCCGCTTGCGAAGTAAAATTACTGCAAAAATACGATAAGGTGGATCAAAATTATTATTACTGAGTAAGCATAAGGACTACGACTACACTATACTGTAAAGTGCAAGTGCAAACCTTTTCGCCATTGGTATCGGCTTCCAGTCTGAAAATGTTCCACAAATTGCAGCCTCTTTGCCACCCCCATCCCACTTAAAAACGGTAGGTAAATTCTTCGAAATATTGAACTGATTTGAACTGCCTATCTTGGTACCTTCAGAAACAGTCAGTGCCCTTTGACGACCTTCTTCTGGATAATCATCCTGATATCGAAGACATGAACATACATACATATTAAAATTAAACACAACTTAAAATATCATTTCGCAACGTGCCCTTATACAGCAATATTATAATTATCATATCATGTCCACCAAATTCGAAACGACATGCTCATGTGCCATTCCAACAATTCCAAGCAGCAAATTTAATAAGTATGCCAATGTTTTGAAATCCTTTCCATTGGATTCAATAAGCCAAAAAATAATAATAAAAATAAAAAGTAGCAAATCCCAAAAACATGCAATAAACTGTAAATTAAATAAAAAAATAAAAAAACTGAAAACAAAAAAAAAATAAAGAAAAAAAAATACTAGTATTTACAGGTGATACAAAATTATGCTTAGTTGGTACAGATTTCGGCTGCGTGAAATAAGGCTCATCGTCCTCATGCGAATGTTGAAGAATAATTTTTGCATGATTTGAGGAGCCTGTAATTGGCTGAGCATGTGAGGGAGTAGTAGAAACTGGTTGACTTCCTACCGAAGGTCGTTTGTCAAACGAGAACGCTTGACCTTCCTTAACTCCCATGGGGGATGATGGAGGAAGACTGTCTCCAGACTTGTGTCTGTCGCGGGGACCACCCCCGGTGGTATTTGCGTTCCCCATGCTTCAAACTTGTGTTTGCAGAAGTACTGAAAACGCCCCTCTTTCTGAAGTACCAAAAATAAAAAAAATAGGAGTCAAGTCAAGGTCACTCAAATGACTTTCATATTTCATGTGAAAAGATAAAGTAATTTGAGACTGCTGGTAACTGGTAACAGCTAACGATGCTAACGTACCGTCTTAACAGTGTTGTACCTGCGCCTCAAAACCTTTTCGAAGCACCCCAATTAGTTTCACTAATTTTTACTGCCGAATAGTTAATGAACTAGAGGCCACGAAAACTTGACTCACAAAGACTGTTCTTCGGGTTTAATTTGCTCTCATTAGTTCCATTCAGACTAACTTAAAGTGTACTTTAATCTTTAATGTATTGTGATTTATTTTGGGAATCCTGGAATTGTGTTTGTGTAACAAAAGACTACACAAAAACAATCAGATGATAATGTTTGGAATTCAATTTTTTGTTTATCATCACACCACACCACACACTGGTAAGGTAAAAGCATGTAAAAGCACACAAACAATACACTAGGGCTATCTTATCAAAACATGATACACTATGATAGTTTGTCTGTGCGTCTAATAGTAAATCACATACAACATATGCAAATTGCATGGCACTGGTTTCAAAACAAGCATAAGTCACCAAAATCCCCGAGCTAACTATGAAAAATCAAATTACTCATTTAATTACTCTATTGAAAAATTTTAAAAGTTTATATTTTGGCATATTTTGGCATACTTATTTTTTAATCTTTGAAAAATACTTTAACCAGGTGATCACCGCTGGCTCTGTATCGTAGCTTTTTCGAAACTTTCTTTCAAGCCCAGCAGTCTCCATATGAGAGCTTTTTAAAAATCGGCTTGGAGACCATAACCTCCATATGATAGCGTCGAGTTGCCTCCCAAGAGCTATGTTGTGGAGCCTTTATTTTTAAATCTTTCCAGCCCATAGGCTCTATAGTGGAGCCTGCTTATTTCTTGTAGTAATTCAAATAGGTCACGTTAAGTTCTATACGAAAAGTTAACATTATTGGTTATTAGATAGTGAAACAAGTATAAGCAGGTAAATACCAAAGGTCAGCTGTTGACATTCATTCAACGCGAAACAATACAGCGGTTGGGAGATTTTTTCAAGATGTCAGGTAAATAAATAGTTTTATTAACTTAGCATCTAATTAAAAACCATAATTGTAATTTATTTTATATTTTGATTCTAATTTACGATTTTATTTTTTCAGATTTAACAGGATTTGAAGATAATTTATCTCAAGAAGAAGAGGAGGAGGAAGGTGACGTAGCAGAAGATAGCTGTTCATCTGATTCTGAAACAGATTTTGAGGATGAGGATGCCGATAATCATGTAATATTACTAACGATGCCTCTTATAATTAGTTGTAATTATTTGATGGAAAGTTTTAATTGAATTTTTATTATTTTTAGGCTCCAAATGCTCCTCCAGGATGGAACCTTCCCTTCCGCCCAGGCGACACTTCGTTTGCAGGTGGCTCATCCTCCTTCTCAAGGGATTTCCGAGTGGACCAAAATACTTCTTCTCTTGACATCCTAAAAAAGTTTGTTACTGCTGGAATGGTTGAGAAAGTTTGTGACGAAAGTAACAAGCTGGTTGCACAGGTGAAGGCGATCAATGCAACGGCGTTCCCAAACTGGAAGGATGTCACTGTCAACGAAATGTGGAGATTCATAGGCCTCAACTTAGCAATGGGAATTGTGAAAAAACATTCAATAAAAAGTTACTGGAGCACAAACTCAGTTCAATTTACCCCGTTTTTTGGTGAACATATGAGTCGAAACAGGTGATGTATAATCATTCATTAACCATTTGAAACTAATTTGTCAATGTTGAAGCTAATAAATACTTTTCAAAATAAATAATAAATAAATCTATTTTGTTAACAGGTTTGAAGTTATCCTGTCCAGCCTCCATCTACACGACAAGTTGCAAGTGCCTTCGAACTGCACGGATCGTTTCGTGAAACTTGGAACATTTTTAACCGATGTAGTGACCAACATTCGTTCAGCTATTGTACCGGGAGAATTCCTATGCCTCGATGAGTCTCTACTTGCTTACAAAGGACGTCTATCGTTTAAACAGTATAATCCAATGAAGCGAGCACGATTTGGGATATTGTTCTACATTTTATGTGATTGTAAAACAGGCATGATACTGGATGTCCTACCATACCAAGGCAAGTCAACTAACCTGCCAAAAAATTACGTTGACGAACTTCAACGAGGGGGTGCTACAGTAGCTACTTTAATGGAACCATACCTGAACAGGAATCATAAGCTGATTGCGGACAATTTTTTCAACAGTCCAAAACTTGCAAATCATCTTCGCAACAACGGTACATATCTTTTAGGAACTGTACAAAAGCGTCGCAGAGAAATGCCAAAAATGTTAGGAAAGCTCAAGAAGGGAGAAGTTACTACTTACAGTGATAGCCGAATACTTCTTGAACGGTACGGCATAATTAAGTACAATAAATAAGTATCTTATATATGCATTTGGCTATATTTTAATGATACTTTCATTTTCAGGTGGCAGGACAGAAGAGAGGTAGTGATGATAAATACATTTCTTCCCCATTCAATGAGCTACTTTCCTGCTAAGAATCCACATAATTCGAGGGAGAAACCTGCGTCTGTACTGCTTTACAACAAAAATATGGGCATTGTGGATATGATGGACAAAACGATAAAGCCATTCTCATCGAACCGTAAAACGTATAAATGGTATAAACGGGTTTTCTTTTACCTCATCGATGTAGCAATGTACAATGCTTATAAAGCCTATCAACTTCATCAAACGGGGAACTTGAGACGTACTTCATACATGGACTTCGTAGTGAAAACGGTCGAATCTATAATGAGTGATCATCCGTGTGAGCAGCCAGCCAGAGGTCGACCTTCCAAAGTAGTCAGACCGGAGGCACAGGAGTACCACATCCCCGTCAAAAATGGCAAAGCTAATTGTACTTGGTGTACTAAAAACGAGAACAAGCGTTCTCAGACTCAGTACAAATGTACAGTGTGTGGAGTTCGGCTATGTCTTCAGAAGGGAGACTCTTGTTTTTCAAAGTATCACGATGGTTTGAAAAAGGTATGTAATATATTTAAAACAATTTTTTCATTCATAAATTTTAACCAAAAATGTTTATTATTTGCAGAAAGCAACACCACAAACACGGGTGCCATTGGGAAATATTGATATAAACGCTCGCTTCATTCCAACAGCTTCAATCGGCATGTCGTCATCGTCTTTCTTTTCATGTGTTACCAGTACTCCTATTGAAGATATGGACTTGGACGAAGATGCCGAAAATTCTTCATTGTCAGAAAGTCTACTAGCATAAGATTCCCATGCATGTTGGCCTATTTTTATGAATTGTTAGATTTAAAATGGAGGAAAGGGTGATATAAAATCTTAATTATCATTGCATGATGCTTCTTTGATATTTAAAAATTGTGTGAAAGGAAATATTTATAGATTCACAAATTTTGTACTGTAAATGTACTGGTTCTACAGAATAAAACATACTTGAAAAAATAACTTGGGAGCGTAAGGTTTTTGTCTGGTAAAAATATTGGGCGCCTCCAATTACATAGCATAGTTACCTTTTGGGCGTCAAGGATCAGTTTTATTTTTTTAATTGATGTAGTGTACAGAACTATTCGATTTTTTAATGCGGTGTTAATTTGGTTAATACTTGACAAATGATTAAATGACAATAATTTACAATTAAGGTGAATAAAATGCCTTAAAATTTGTAAAACTCATCAAAGTAGCTTCCACATTTAAAATGAATTCTTTGTTTTTGGATACTTTAATTGTTTCCTTTAATAGTCCATTTTAATCTTTAGCTAATACCTTGTGTATGCTGATGCTAAATACTGGAATCATGTGTACGGACGGATGTACATGTATGAAAGTATGTGGTGGTATCATGACATGGATGAGATGATGGCACCAAAAGCAAACAGATACGCCTTACTACAAACACATACATAATTGATACAAAAAATGTTTCTTTGGTCAGTCATTTAACATCAACGCTATTTTTTAAATCACATGTGAGTTAAATCACACTTGGCTTGAAAAACTTAATATCTCATCTCGGGTGGTTGTTTGCTAAGTAAATCCTTTAGTTAAACTATAAATACCTTGCTGCGTGGAAGGACAGCTTTGCGAATTAGATCGCTGTTCTATGTCACATGGGAAAAAGTATTCCGGTGTCGGTGTCACTATTTGTTCTAATTAAGTATTGTTGTAAATTAAAGTGTGGCAATGTGGATGTCAAAGTTGATGCTGTTCCTTTTTTAAACTGGCCCGTTATTAACAAGGTGAAATTATAAAAGATGAATTTGAGTGATTGCTGTTTGAATGGAATAAGAACAAAACTGTCATCATTTGTCATGTCATAAGAATACGTGTGTTAAAAGAATGAATGAAAATGAGTCATATTTTTAATAGTTAGATTTCGACTGATACTGTAATTTAACTTATCCCATGTTAATTGCTGGGTTTGAAAAGGATTTCGATGATTTTGGCATCGTTTGGCAATTGGCATAAAGTAACAGCTGATTGTAAATTATTGAACAGCATATGGAATAGGGGATTTATGTGGGGATATTGGTGCATGAGATTGTTTGATGTCAATATTTGTTTTAATGGTGTCATTTTCATTCCACGTTGGAATATTAAATGCATCTATTGAAAGTAGATTAAAACGAGTGAATAGAGTGACGTGACAAGTAGTTACATTGAACCATTTCCGGTGAAAAAGTTTTGGTTCATTTTAGATTCAGTGAAAAAGTTAGTTGGATGTAAGAAGATTTTAGAAATCTAATGTTTTAACTATTATGGGTTCTCATTCTCCATTATAGCCATCTTGGATGTGAAAAATACAATTTTCGTGGATCTTAACTGCTTCCTCATTCACATGTATGGATTAATATGCATTATAAACTGTTACTGTCATATTACTGAAATATTTCTGAAGTACTTTTACTATGTTTATGGCTTGATCATACAAGAACTGGTAATTAAGTAATAATTATGATATTTTTGACCGTCATCGATAGGATCTCTTGTGACTTGTCGTGACCCTTGAAATAGTTACCTTTCGCCGCATTTCTCTTTAGCGCAATACTCCAGGGCTCTCGCGCTCACCTACTTCAACCTACCTAGTAAGTACTTTTTATTCATTTTCTACATTGAAATAGGATCTAACATGAAACTGTTCTAAATGATTTTTTTATTCGTTTAGAAATTTGACTGAAAGCTAGCTGTCCAATAAAATGTATCGAACTTGTTTCCTTGTATGTGCAATCACACTACTATCTCCGTTAATAGTCAATGCATTCCCAGAGCAAGGAAAGTGGGACTATGTTTTAAACCAGGTCAGTTTTTGATTCGTGGAACGACGAATGACACCAATATTAATTTTTAAGTCATAATTTTATGATGAATATCATTATTTCTGTTTTGCATCAAACACAGACGGAGAGATATTTTGGCGTTTACAAAAGCTTATTTAATGGATCAGAAATATTTCTATCAGGTAACTTTGATAATAATGTACGATTTAGTATTGCATTTTTTAAGGTGTTATATGTAGTAATCATTTCGATTTGAATTTGTAGTTCAATGCAGCAGCCTGTCTCCCGATACTGAAATCGAGATAGGTTGGATGGTTCGTGACACACCATGTTGGGAAGAGTATGCTTCTCTAGATCTTTTGGTATGTAGATTTTAACATTTTAAGCTGTATCCCAACGTGTTGCAAGATATTTACTGTGTCTTCAGAAACCCAAGTTTGTTTTCTCATCCTGGTTTTTTTAAAATAAATAGCCGTTGGAGGAGAAAAAAAGTCTATGGAGGACGTACTATGACTCTCCACAGGAAGTCGTCTCAACTGATCTGGATTACAGAGCCAACCTGTTTAGACCACCAGATATATTAAGACATCGTTGTGATAATTCTATCAGTTTTGTAAGATAATAGTTTTATATGCAGTTTAAGTAGCCAGCTAGTAAATACAGGGTTTTAAATATCATTGCCTTTTTATATGCACTTTCATAGACGGAATATAAACTAGTATTCGGAAACAACAGTATAGAGCTAGTGAAAAATCTACCTGCAGATGCCTCAAAATCTGATAGTGCTTCAGCCACCAAAAATTTGGCTGTGGTAAATTACAATGAAATTCTTTTGTAAACTTAATATGAGATCTTGTTTTTCATTACAACGACTTTGAATTGTATGCTCTTTATAAGAATGCACCACATCCGATATTCGCTGTTCCTGCTGACGGTGTTTACTTGCTTGTGGTGAAAATGACTGCAGTTTCATCTCCAATTAGTGTAGAGCCAGCATTTTCTGCCAATGTGAAAGTACAGATGAAGTCAGAACACGGATACTTGTCAGCTGCAGACTACCCACTACTTAGCGTGAGTAAAGTTTAGAAAAACACTTTGTATACATTTATTTGTGGGCGACATGACATAGTACTAATTTTCACTTTGCCAATTTAGTTTTATGCTGGTAATTGCATTTTGTACGTGATCTATGGAATTATCTGGCTAGCTTTGTCCTTTTGTCAATGGCGAGACTTACTGCGTCTACAGTTTTGGATTGCAGCAGTTATACTGCTTGGAATGGTGGAAATGGTAATTTTGATTTGAAATTGATACAGTATTATGAAACAAGAGTCAGAAATAACGCAGTTGTGATTTACTACTTTCAGGCTGTATTTTATGCGGAGTATCAAAACATAAACTCAACTGGGGTGTCAGTGACTGGTGCAGTTCTAACTGCTGAAGTAATTTCTTGTGCTAAACGTACATTAGCTCGGATGTTAGTTGTGATTGTTAGCATTGGATTTGGGGTTACAAAGTAAGGCACATTTTTTGAAGAGTTTTTGTAAACCGTAACCGTTTTTTGTGTGTTGTGTGTTTTTGATGTTGCATACAACTTTATAAAAACTTTTCCTTTGTGAATTACAGGCCGCGACTAGGAACCACACTGCATCAGATTGTCGTCGTTGGCTTTCTGTACTTTACCTTGGCCTCTACAGAATCAGCTCTAAGAGTATTGCACCCGGTGAATGGGCCCTCTAATCGGGCATTTATGGCAGGTGTACCATTGTCCCTCTTGGATGCGGGAATATGCTGGTGGATATTTCACTCTCTTCTTACAACTACCAGAACATTAAGACTGCGGCGGTAAGAAAAGATTTCAAGCCCGACCGAAAACTGTTTTCCAAATTTTTGCTCTACATTTATTCATTTTCATTCTTGCAGGAATCTAGTCAAACTCGCTCTGTACCGCCACTTCACAAACACTTTAATATTTGCCGTGATATCTTCCATCGCATTTATGATATGGTCAATCAAGTATCTAAAAACTGCAAACTGTCTGCGGGTAAGTACATTTTCTTTGTTTAAAAAAGTATTCATTTTTAGCAGCAAGTAATGTTTGGAATTATTTTTTCACAGGACTGGAAAGAAATATGGGTGGATGAAGCCTTCTGGCACATGCTGTTCTCAGTGATACTTTGCACGATTATAATTTTGTTTAGGTATTTCACACCTTTCATTTCACACTCATCCCCATCAATAATTAATAATCCCCTTACGAAATAATTATGTTTTGTCCCCTAATATTTTGCTGACTTGAACTAAGGGATTTGTGCGATAAATTTACGCTTGTAGGCCATTATCTCCTGGCCAAAAAAAAACCACGATAGACTAACCCTATGGAACAAAATCCATGCTTCAAGTCTCCAAAAAATTAGGGGGCAAAGTATGGAGTATAACTATTTTGCAAGGGGTTTATTTGTGTCTAAAAGGGGGGATAAATCGTGCATTTAGAACACATAAAAACCATTTTCCTTTTTATTTAGACCAACTAATAATAATCAGCGCTATGCCTTTAGTCCGTTGATTGATAACCCTGATGACGAGGAAGAAGAAGAGCTGGTGGTTAACCAAAATTTCGGTGGGACATTAGTTCGTTTAATTTTCAGATGTTTTTTGACGTATAGCATTGGAATCATTAATTGTTATTGTTAATTTTAAAACTCTCACAGGAAGCAACATGAAGTTAAGGCCTTCCAAAAATAAACCTGAAAAGCCTAATAAATACAGAAATCAGACGATTGTAAGCAATATTTTTAAAATATACTTGACCTCATCAAAGGTTTAGTTAAACAGGTGCAAATATTTAATCAATCTTTAGGAAGACGAATTGAAGTGGGTGGAAGAGAACATCCCTGCTGATCTCGCTGAAGGGGATTTACCAGCACTGGACTCGGAAGAGGTGGGGACAACTTCAAAGTTACAACATTTAGCTTTTATTTTTGAGCAAGTGTTAATGTGAAATATGTTTTTGTTCAATTACAGGAATTAGTATCAACAAAATTTGAACTCTCTAAAATGCAGTAAACCAACCCAGCTTTCCTGGAGCATTCTTCGAATTATTTACTTCAAAACTAGTTTCGTTGGGCTTTGTTTTAGCACAATGCACAAATAGACTCCTGAATTTGTTGGTGTGTTTCCGAATCTGACTAGATGGTTCTAAGCGGTGGTTTAAATGTGAACGATTCGTTAAATTTATTTTAATCCCTAAGATTCGACGCAAGCTGTGATGCAGTATTTATTTATCCTTTAGTAATTTATATTTAATGAACGTAAGAATAGATTTAAGTTGACGGTCATCATTAATTGGGGTATGTAACAAGAAGACGAGCAAGCGGACTGCTAGAATTATGTATTATATTTTATATCCACTGATCATTTTTAACGAAGAGTATACATACTAATGTCAGTAATGAAATACACCGTGAAATGCATAATTGTACTTCCAAGTCATCTCACAAAATGACAATTTTAATGTTTTAATGTATAACTACTGTATGCAAATTGCAGAACAAGACAAGAAAATAAAAGATTGAATTGAGCACTCGAATTATCCATTAAAAACATAGTAATTTATTTTGTTGTGTTAATTAGTATATGTATATATAAATGATTTTTTATTCTTTACACGTATTAATTCAAATCATATTTTTTTGGTAATATTACTTACATTTCATAATAAAACTGCGTTCTCTAAACATTACATGGTACATATACGTTCTCATGAGAAATGAGACTAAAAATGATTAAGTAAAGTAGGTATATATCGTACTACATAAAAATTGGGACTCACAGGAATTGTAATTTGTATCTTCTAAATATTTTTTTAAACATTCTAACACGCTTTAAATCATTCTCCTTGTATACAAGAAGTCAACAGAACACACAAACTTATTCTAATCTATACACACTTGTACGACATGACATACCTGTAATAAAATCTTAATTTAACTCGCGGACTCACAGACTCATGTTGAAAAATTGAAATTAATAAATTCATTGTTCTTATGGACTTACGTGTAAACAATCTTTGAAAAAATGTATAAAGATCATTTTGTAATACGATTCACTCGTCTACTCCGCGCACTTCTACTTCTGTCATTTTAAAAATCATTTCTATCTAGTGATAAATTCTAATCGTATTTATTCTAAAATGTAAGAACTTTAGCATAATTTATCGCCTTCATCGCGGCGGCACGCATCACGCTAAGAATTTACCTGGAATATTTTTTCAACGTTAGTAGCTGCTTGGTATACACCACTTTTGTAATGTTCGTTCAATATACTTTCATTGAAGCGATTTGAAATGCACAATTAAATTGTAAGTACATTTTAATTTGGGAAGTTGGGACTAATTGTTTACTGATACATGATTTCATTAAATACCTTATGCGTCTACGCGTATTTTTTTTTTAAATGTAATATTGATTATGTTTTACCCTTATTAATTTGTTCATTTTCTAATTTTTTGGTTACTGAAATGATATACAACAGACAAATCATCATACAACAGCACACATAACATACATGCATACATACTTACATGCTCTCACACACATACTATTAAAGTATGTTAAACTTCACTTATGATTCATAAGTTATGAAGTATATCACACTATTAAAAAGTTATTTTAAAGTTACAATTTTGCTGAGTTGTGTTAATAGTGTCAATATATTTGGACTCTGATTATGAAGCTTTGGTTCTGTTTATCGAGGCGCATTGTTTTTTTATTACTTCATTTTTCTCGTAAATAATTTCTTTATGGTACCGTTTAAATTAGACAAATTTATAATTTATGCATCGGTATTTTTAAAGCAGGTTATCTGATCTGATTGGAACTCTGCTCCAAACAAAAAACTAAAGAAAAAAATTAAATAGCTGGGCAAAAATTGTAAAAGAATAGTCACGTATCATCTACGTTAAAACACAATGGTAATAAAATAATTCTGTGTTTCCTAAAATGATAGTTTCATATATAAAGTATAAGATACACTATGATTAGATTAAGTATATATTATTTGGAATATTAACCTAATTAAAATTATTGTACATTTCTTCATAATAGACGTATGTAATGTAATAAATGTCACCGAGACTGAGAACTCATTTAAATTACAAAATATTATGTTGAGAAAATCGGAAAAAGTACATTTTGAACTGTAAAAAGAAACTAGCTTGATGGAAATAAAAAAACTGTTTATTCAATCCTTGTTTTGTTGTTCCAATTATTATAGCTTGAAATCATGAGAGAGCGTCATAAACGTTACGCCATTTAAATTTGTGCCTTCCAAAATGTCCATTCTCTAGATCAGCTTCTTACGTGCAGTCTAGTTTCTCATGGTCTTCCTCGCAAAACTACTAACTCGCGACCCCTCATACAGAAGAATGTTGAATAGAAAGGATTAATTAATATTTTCGCATACTCTATGCAGATTACTGCTTCGTTTTTGATCGCCGAAGTTTTAAGCTGCAATTCATTCAAAATAAACAAATTAATTTACAATCTTTTCTCATAGTTTGTATTTATCAATTAGCATGCATTCAAAAAACGGAAAGGCTTACGTACATATTATAGCGTACTATATTAAATGTACTTATGTAATAGACAGAGCGATAAAGGGAAGAATCTTGTTACAAAGTCTTCGCTTTCTCTAACAGGTCATCGATGAATTTCTGCAATCAAGAAAAGACAAAGCATTAATTTAATTATAAATTTTACGTAAATGCATTTCACAGCAAATTAACAGATCTATGAAATTTGATATGCTTGTTTGAAAATAACATACCTCAATCACGTCTTTTGACCTCTTGGCATTTTTAAGTAAGGAACGTATGAATTTGCGACGCTCTACGTCACCATCCAGATCGAGGACTTCATCCAAGTCGATCTCCACTTCGTGATTAATTTCTGTTCCAGTGGGAGTGTCCTGTGCATAAAAAGATGAAAATTATATGATCATAAAATTAGAAAACATGCATGATGTGATGTGATATGTGATGAGTGATGATGAATGAAAATGCATATTCACTAGCAATGATGCCATTATGGGGTGTTCCGAGACTTTATACATAAATTAAGCCTGTCATACAGTCATACTTAATTTAGTTGCCTTCCACTTAATTGAAGTATTTCCCAACTAACTACACGTTTTCAAACGAAAATTTCAACTTTATCAAATTATTTTATAAATACATTATAAAAAACCAATGTTTTTAATTAGCTAAAATTTTCATCAAATTAGCTTTCTTTAATGCAGCAGTCGTTATCTTATATTTCGAAGCAGTCTCCTAAGGGTGCCCCTCCATCAAAAGCATTTCAATTTTCCGATCGTTTCCCTGCTGCTTGCTGCATACTAAAGAGTCAAGTTAAATGTGATGACTGATGACAGATCAAAAATATCTTTACGTATTATTGAGCATTTTATGCATTTTCAGTTTACTTGACTTGATACATGCAGTGACCCATTTAGATTACATTTTGTTTACATTCCAAGGCCCTATCAAGTTGTTTTTACGACAAGTGCACGCGTTCCAAACCGTTTTCCCTCTGCGTTAACAATACTGCGTCAAATATCGACCTATCATAGATATTTACGGATTCCAAATACATTTTTATTCCTTCTCTTATCATATGAATGAACATGTTATAAATATTTTTACCAATCAGAACCTCGTGCCAGCCCAAAACACTCCATCCAAAACTAGCCTGTAGTATATGTCTAATATCAACTGGGATGAGTGGTTTCCATTTTACACGACTATTTTTACGTGAACACCTTTTGACTGTAACCTTATGTCAGTAAAAATAACCTAAATCCCATTTAGGTTTCATACCTCAAAATTGTATGCACGATAAGTAATCTTCCGTATGTATACTACCTGCACACAATCAAAGTGTCACATTTACATATGTTAGCCAATGTACTCGCTTAACCACATTATCACCTGCTATCTGCTTAATTTTCAATATTACTAAATTACGCATCATCAATTAAGCCACCGACTACTCATGATACCAAGTATTGTCATTATCACGGTTACAGGAAAAGTAATAAAGGAGGATTTATAGTGATCGAAATGAAAAGCTATAATAACTAATACACGCTATATTATTACTTATAAAAATGACATATGGATCACTGATATGCGATGCTAACACGTTTCATTAATGTCTAGAGTTTCTGTTTGTTCACTATTCGGTGGTACGATAAAGTATGAAATATATAGAAGCTTGAATAAATTTTATGCATTTCTAAAATTTCCTTAAACATAAAAATACTTACGGGTTCCTCGTAAAGTTTTTGTAGCTCATCATAAAGCCACATCTCAACACTCAAACGCTTACGAATGAGATTCATTTGGTGGCTTCCGTATTTAGCGGTGAGGTATTTTTCACGTTTCTCCTTCACTTCCCCGTTATCCATAAATCCCACGTGGAGGTGGGATTTGGTACTGCCAGACCCTGGTGAACTGGTGGGATTGTTCCTTCCAGTTGGAGTAGTAGTCCCGGCGCCATTAGGTGCCATTCCGTTACGACTACCTCCTCCGTAAGCAGGGGCTGGGGATGAAGTCACTTCGCATTCCATTTGGAATACGCCTTTGCTCTGTAACACAATCAAAAACAAAATGGTTAAAGAATTTTAAAGAAAAAAGTATTTATCAATTTTATTGTTCTCAATAAATTTGACTCGTCACTTTATTTTTCAAAGGAATCTTGTTAACTTGTTCCTTCAGTGAAAGTATTCAATGTATTTCGTGGAAAGTCGAGAAAGTAAATATCTACCGAGCTAATGTAATGTCAATTACCATCATATTCACATGTCAATTGTACGAATTATGTAGTTTAATAAAATATGCCACACTTAATTAGAATAGACAAAGGAAGCATGAAAGGCTTATATGAAATCTCATAGATTTTTTTTATTGAAAAAAACTGGAAAAATTTGATAGTTTTAGTATTCACTGTCATCAATCACATGTATGGATAAATGGATTGAACAGAATGGATGGCTCAGAAATACTAAACTCAAAATTTAATTGAAAAAATCTATCAAGTTATAATCAACTTAATAGGTCCATCTACATACGTCTCGAATAGATAATAATCGATTCAACGAAAAATTTATGAAATGCCATTCATAATCCTTTATTGTTCCGTGAAAGTAACCCTCCTATAATAATTTTCATGCCATACTTTCTCCAGTTTCACCATCGCTGAGTATAAGTAATTTATTTGGAATTTTCACTTTTTCTGCAAGTAGCGGCGTAAACGAGGGAGAAAATATGCGAAGGCGACCTATTATCGTCGTAATAATGGTTTGTGCTCGTGCTGATTTTATGAGCTATTTTATCACCGAGATCAAAGCATGCAAGTTGGTTCTCTGGAGATAAGTGCATGATACGCTATGCTACCCTATATATATAACACTTGTAGAATATTAAACAAAAAACGTATAACGATCTGAAGACCCTTTCATTTTCCTTCCATTGTAAGATGTAAATGCTAGTAATCTGAAGTATACGCGTGTAGTTGGTAATCATGACGCAATCAAAAACACTTTGGCTCAGAATTCATTTGATGTATATTTTATAACATTTGAAGTAAAAATATATGCAAATCAATACGTCGGTGCGGTGGTAGTATTCAATATGCGTATTACTCAATTTAGCTGGTCAGGTCTCTATGAATTACTTTTTTATTTTAGCATATAATTTTGCGCATGTTGAATAAAAGAAAGATGATATAACTGTAAAAATGTGGAGGCGGCCAATTCGGTGAAAGTAAAATATCAATACAAGTAGAATATTTTTTGTATTTTAGCTACCTATTTCTATAAAATAGATGAAAAGGTTGGAGGTACTGAAGAATACTCTTTGGTTTTCCTGATCAAGTGATCACAACACAAATAATCTTTGTTTTTCATTTAGTGTTTTCTAGAGTAAGCGGTGGTGAACCCAATTTTATAGAACACTACAAAACGCATTCATTCGGAAAACAAACGAAAATGAAATTGCTTTTTCCTGGTCATTTTCTTTTCAATGCATTGCTCTGTAATTTCGTTGTATGGGGGTAGATGAGGGGTGAGTGGTGAGTGTTGGCTTTTCTTTCAAAGTCGGCTTTCCTCTTTCTTTGATGATAGAACCAAGCGACAAAAACTGATCATTCAAAATTTTCTCCTCTAACTTTATATTATTATGTACCCATACAAGCGTGTGTAATGTGTAATCGTAAAACATGGAAAAAGCTCCTCTCTGACTTGACTGAGACTGAACTGCCATATTATTATGCCATCGAAGCATATAAAATCTTCTTTGTCTAGCTTAGATTTTGAGGGCCAATGTCGAAGAACTATGACGGTGGTGGTCTTCTGTTCATGTTATCGTATCCTATGATATAATAGTGATTACTGATAGTGCAAATATGTAATATATGTGGGGAAACAAGAACAGTGCAATTTCATTCATTCAACGGAAGGTAAAATGGGGTTTCTTTCTCTGCTTTCAATTTCTTTTATTTCCTCTGAGGGAAAGAGCTTTTCAGCTGCCTGTCACATGAAACGAATGAAACTGGATGAAGTGGTATAGTATGGTGGTGGTTCTTGCCACTTCTCTACTTTTTGGCCACCACAAATAAAATACACGTCAATGAATATGGCAATAAAAACAAGCAAAGCAAAAAAGGAAAGTGCTGGTGTGTATTTATGTGTTATTGCTGGTAAAAAGAAGAGGATTGAGTAGAGTGAAAGGAGGGCCGTCACGTCGCCGTTATTTATACACAATATATGAAACTTCCCAGGAAAAATGGCTTTGAATTAGCAAAATGTGGCGTGGTGAAAGTCTCAATTTATGAATTCTAGAATATCACGTCTGAATGTATTACCAAACCGAAAAGAGCATGTTTAGCTAACCGGTATGGTAGATAGGTGGGAGTTGATCTTTTCTACATGTTAGTTTGATTTATGTTTTGCAGCTTTGCATATTACTATTGAGATACTAAACTGCCAATGCCGATCAAGCCTCGTGTGAAACGAACCAGATTTCTTTGCAAACATAATATGGTTGAACGTACAACATTTCAATGAAAAAAAATACTGCTATTGTTTGTTCAGTTTTTGTTGTTTTGAAAGCATATTCATAATTCCCCGTTTCTCATCAAAATCCATTTCGACTGTGTATAAAGGAATCAATATTTTAATTCTAATTTTTGTAGGAAATAAAAGATACATATATTTTATATGCACCTGTGATGTGATCAATGTGTGTACATTGCATGCTATATACTTGAATAAGCGTAAATGCTAAACATGTATTGATTAGAAAAGATTTCGCATTATGACATTCTTAGAAACTTTCAAGAAACCACCCGGGCTGCTACTCTGGAAGACAATTTTATTAGTATAATGTGGTTAATAAAATCTTCTTTGTCAACCAACATCTCTTTTCCTTGTAACCTCTTTTATGCAAAAGATCTTCTTATCATCGAGAAGTTTATTAAACTCCAGATTTCTCCTCTGGAGACCAGATGCTTCCAAAAAGAAAGCATACATGCTGTGGCTGTGACTGGATACGAGCGAATACATACATTTTCTCAAGAGCTTACGGATTGGATCAACTTTATTCTTTAAGAAGCTGAAATGCTTTTTTTTAGTAAACTAGTAATGTTCCAATTACACGCACGGCGCGCTTCAAAGCTTGGAATTACTTCTTTTCCACTGTAGACTTTATATACTATGAACCCTGCCTTTATAATGAAACAACTTTTTAACTTTGAGTATCGAAGTCGGTGAAGTATCAATGGATTAATATTGAAGTGAGCTATCAAATAAGTTTACAGGTTAGACGGGTTGCGTTGCGTGTCAGAATAGCTATAATAATATGCTTTTACCTTCTTTCTTTTTTGAGAAAACTTATACATTTTTTTCTTCCAGTGATTCTATCAAGAGAATGCAATATGGTGATATTTTTTGAGATACTTTCTTTTTCCTATAAAGTTTTTAGTTCCATCCAGCTCACCTGCTTTAACGGCAAAAATCTGTACGGCAATATGGATAAATGGCCAAAACAGAAAACTAAAAGAAACCGTATCATAAAAAATATTCAAACTTACAGTTGTAAGCTTGTACCGTGATATACATACGTACATGGCATGATCAAGAATTCTATTGGACTCGTTTCCTCTTAAATGGTACAACTAACATGAAGTGAATGGCTGACTAAGAATAGAAACATTGGTGGAGTTACAGTTGGAGTTTATGTTGGCGTATCGGGAATAACATTGACAAACATCCAACAATCATGGTGCCATGTCCATATGCCAGCCAAGCAAAAATGACGTATCTGTCTGTTCACTACTTTTGGAACAACTACCTGGAATATATATTTGATGATGATGAAATCTACACGAGTGAATGAACCCTTCACTTTTTCGTGAAATGGATTCCGTGTCAAAAACATGGAAGTGGAGAACATAAAAAGGCACAGTACAATTCTGCATGAGTTAAGGGCAATAAAATTGTTGGAAAAGGAGAAAAGTTCTTTCTTTTTCACTGTATCTTCTTTCAAGTATGCGTGTCACTTTGAAAACTGAATCTTGAGTACCCAAATAAAAACCCTAACATTTTAAAAAATCTGCATTGCCACACCTAAATAGCGTGGAATGTTATGTCTGCATTCTATTAGGTACCTGGAATTTAAAATGTCACATGCTAGTTTGACATTGGATACCCAAACAAGCATGAAATGAATTCATTGGAAAGGGAATCCGCATAATATTCACATCAAAAAGATAATTCGAGATGTTAATTGAATTAGTATAATTGGGATTTAGCCTTGTTGTAGTAACATTGGAATAAGAAAATTAATTCCATTTAATAGCTGATTTGATTTCGTTCATTTCATCGAGTCAATTTATCCCAAGTTTAGTAATCTACTTTCGAACCAATGTTAATAGGCAACTTCCATTTGAACTGAATTTTTGTTGAAAACTTATTCAGCTTGCCGACCCATGTAAGACGTAGCCTGACCTGGTTTCTTCATATACATAGGGGGTTTCACCTAAGTCCGGCCAAACTTAATCAAATCACTCATAACTTTTAAACTAACGCTCAAAACAACTTCTACTTTTCAACGTTGTCATCGTTACCCTTAACACATTTTTCCCACAGGGGCACTAGGTCGCGTATTCCCTTTTCATAGAAGCTCTGAAACCGTTTTCCTAATTAGTCAGGAGCCGATCTTTCAAGATGCTCATCTGACTCATATCGTCGATTTCGAAGATACATTTACATTATTGGAATCAAATGAA
>JAQFZG010000482.1:0-32309 GCA_034695465.1 Entomobrya nicoleti
AATCGTGAATCAAAGCCTGAATTGAATCATTTGAAACGTTTCTGAAACGTTTCACTTTGAACCATTTAACAGCACTAGTGATAATTACCTTAAGACCATGAAGCATTATAAATTTCCCCGAGAGCAAATAAGACATTCGCCTTCTCGACCTGCACGACCGGTGTTGATGTAAATGGCACAATTGGTGACCACCGGGACTCCAGTAAGCAAGTAGGGGAAGCGCCAACGAGAAAATAATTTGGCTCACGTGAAGATTTCCCGTAATGGCGAACGCTGGTCGAAGCCATGTTAAATAGGAGTGCGCAGAGTCCGTGAAGGACTGGCCATCATTGACTGACAGAAAGGCGGAGTCCCATGGAATTGCAGAGAAAATGGGCTGATGCCCTGTACCATAAAACATATACTGAGATAAAAGTGTCCAAACGACAGCTGCACACCACGAGTCATGACCTGACGATCGGAATATTCCAACGAGGGCCACAATCATGTAAGGTATTATTATGGAGACTGCAGGGGCAATTCCCACAGAGGTAATTTGTGTCATGAGGATTATGACTAATGTGGTAAATAGAAGAATGGAACATGAGTAGTCATCCACAGTTTCAATGGTGTCTTCCAGCAGATGGGCAGAGTCCAAGTCCACATAGGCAGATGATTTTGAATGAGGCGGAGGAGGCGGTAAGTTGGTTTTTGAAGTCCCGTTCGGCAGTTTTTTGAAACCATTGCTTGGAGGAAACTTTTTGTGGGTTGGCTGCGGTTGCTGAAGAATGCCATTGGAAGCGGAAGACAAATATGATTTGGTGGAAGATGGTGTGCGAAGCTTTTTAGCTGAAAGAAGCGCACACTGTGAACAAGGTGATGGGGTGGATGCGGGTAGATGAAATAGTAAGTCTGAGGGATCCGTAGATGAAAATATTGGCCTAAGCCAGACTAGCACCAAAGAGACCAGGGTGGATGTCTGGAACATCCATGGAAAGTTGTTCAGGATGGGCTTCAGCTTGATTGGACTGATTGTTATAAAAGGTAGTCCTTGAAGTGCCCAAAAAACTCCAAGTAGTACGACAAGTAGCGTGGGAATAAATTTTGCTACCATTGCTGCCGTAGTTTTGGTGAATAAACATTTTTGGTAGAGCATCCATAGCCGGAATGCCACCACAAATATGGCAAGGGAGAGAAGTGCAATGGAATAGCGGACGTACTTGTGAACCAGCCATTCTTCAGGGAGGGAGGCAAGTTGCTTGTGAAGGAGATACTCTTCGCTGCACTGCTGAAGTTCTTCACGACATCGGAAAAATATTGAGCAAGTGCGAACGAGAAGACCAAGCATTAGAAAACAGGCCAATGAGCACTCTAGACGTTTCCTGAGGATAATCATGTGAAAAAGGGACTCCTCCTTTGAAGGACTGAAGCTTAAAGTTGACTTTTCAGTGGGAAGTGATGATGTTGTCGATGATGAAGATGAGAAGACAATATGAAGAAAGACAACGAGCATGAGAACTGAGCCAAGCATGTATCCTTCATTGATAACAAAGCTGTTTGAAAACATGGCAAGGCACGTGAGGATGTACATCAAAACACCTCCAAAGTCACAAAGACTCCAGCCAGTAGAAACTGATGAATCGCTTGATATCCTGGTGCTTGAGGATGAGAAGGAGGTCACGATAAGCTTCCAAGCTACACACAAAAGGAACATGGCGAGACCTCCTAATGTTGAAATGATGATAGCTAGAAGGTTACTACTTGTTGGAGTAGCACTGGAAAAACTCCACAGTACAGACCATACCGGAAGCGAAGGCCACAGCCAAGACAACACTGAATACTGTGTGGTGACTAGAAGGAGAGTAGGCACATTAGCTAGGTAGATGGCAAGAGATACCACAGCCATTCCAGAAATTGCCACTCCTGTATAAATCATTGGCACATTAAACTGAGTCCACGTTGAAACAGCGAGAGCTTTCACATGGCTCAGATAACGATGGGCGAGGGAGTTGACCTTTGCTCTGCATGAATGATTCGTGCGGGCAAGTTGGTACTGGTGGAATGCCTCTTGTAGACGGAGGTAGTCTTCCTGAATGGAAGAACTTTGGGAGCTCAGTCCAAATTTTTGAATATATGTTTCCACCTGAGCGGCGTTCGCGGAGAGGGCGTCTGTATAAAGCTCTCTCTTATTTGGTGGTAAGATATTAGGTATTAGCTGACCTATACTAGAGAATGGAATGGGCACTCCAAGAAGTGTTGCTAAGGTTGGCACCAAGTCAATCTGTGAAATTCCTGGAGTATTAGAAGGACACTGGAATGTTAATGATGGGGAGGACGACCCACTGGAGACAGCACCTTTATTCTTGGCAATGAAAACAACAGCGGAATCTGTTTCATCCCGGGAGTCTCCACCATGATCTCCTGTAGATGTCATTCCATGATCCCCAAAAACGACTAGAAGTGTGTCTTCACTCATCGAGTCGAAAACAAAATTAATTATGGAGTCGGCTTCATTAAGCTTCCGTTTCATTTCAGGATGGCTTGGTCCATATCGATGACCGCAGTGATCGACGCCCAAAATATGAGCTATTAGCACATCCCATTCATTATCGTGATGATGACGATGATCAGTATAGCTGATAGATTCGTTGTCATTATTTTGTCTTCTCTGATTGCTGAATATCTTGTTACGAAGCGTATAATTTACTGCACGATCCACAGTGTCCAGGTCCCAAGCGTTAAATGAAGGATGAGCCTCGACGAATGGGGATGTGAAGTACTTGGGGGGAAATAAGCTCAGCCAGGTGTCATCCCCAAGGAAGGCAAGCTTCTTCCCTGAGGCATGCAACTGGTAAATAAGGCTGTCTTCTTCGACTTCATAGCTAAAAATAGGGAAAATAAATAGTTATAACAGCTTCTTTCTTAAATATCGTATTCAGTTTTTTAATTCATGAAAATCACCTGTTAAAATTAGCACTAGCATCGATAAACGTCGGCATTGTCCCTGTCATCAAAGCCTTCAGCCGTTGCATAGTTGTTGTTGGCGGATCTGCCACAAATTTAAACATGCATGACGACATTTTGCTCCTTTCCCCAGCACTAGACCCACCACTTGTCCCACTGGCTCTCCTGCCCTTCCCATTTTTCACGTTATTAACCTCCTTCTCCTGTTCTTCCTTCTGTTTTCTAACAACCTCCGCCAGAAATGGCATTCTTTCCACAAAGTCATGACGAAGGGCGTCCACCAAAATTAAAATTGCTTTATTAAAAACAGGCGGTGCCTTTTGACACCATGTAGCTGCTTCCGATAAATTTGAAAGTAGCTCTTTCTCCTGTACTAAATGCACTCGTTCTACCCCACCCTCTTCACTTTGTTGCTTCTGATGATAATGGTGCCGATATCTTGTGTCCAAACAACGCCCCGCCTTGTCAGTGATGACCTGTCTATTTAGTAAAAATCCCCGAGAAAATACCAGGGCTCCAATAATGATGGAATAGGAGAGGAACGATATCACACTAATTATCTGAATTTTACTGGACATGTCGTAGTCGTCGTCGTCCCACCCTCCTCCACAATGAGGATTCACCACACATTTAAATATACAACACTTGAAACCAATCTCTCGCACTCCCTTCACAAACTTCTTACAACCCGCTATAATTAATTTCACATTACCATTAAATTAAAATGATAAAGATTTCAATGGAGATATTAACCATTAACCACGGTGATATCCGGACGTTATGGACTCCACTCAAAACAATTACTCCATTTGCTTTTCCATTTCCACCAATAATCAGCTGATCTAACTGGCTTCATTCTGTTCAGTTCCAGTAATCCTAAATAGAAAAAAAATCACAATAAGTAATTGTTAAATCACAAAAAAATAACTTCTTGAACAAATACAACCAGTGAAACTATAAAGTACAATTACAAACGATTACAAATAATAGAGATATTTAAATAGACTTGCCATTGTTTTATGATTCTAACATGTATATTGTCCATCTATTCATCCATAAAGTCAGCAAATAGATATCCTAATCTTGTGATTATAAATTATAAACGTTCAAATCTGTATCTGAACAAGGCGTAGTAAGCAACAGTCACTTAACGTTCAATAGCCAAAAGCGTGCTCCTAACTTGACGAGTGCATCCACTCGACGGGTTATTGAATGGGATAAATAATAATTTAAAGCATTTGACTTCAGCTTCTGCTCCTATTTTTAATTAATGACGATTTTCCGGTCTCTCTAAAAAACAATTCATCGTGATGAATTTCACTTCACAAATATACTACTTCTACAGAGAGAGCAGCTTCATTGTATATTGAGGTATCAGCTGTAGTTTTTTGGTATCTGTTTCATTCAATGTGCAAGTATGTGAATGAGTTATGTTGTTCCTTTTCCAATTCCAGACAGGCAGGGCAGCAGCAGAAGCAGACGAGAAGACAAGACGAGTGTGTAATGTGAATGTGGCCGCAACGCAACTCTCTTCACTCTTTGCAAAGACACAAGGGAGACGTGCAAGAAGAGAGGAGACAAGAGACAATCAACTTCAAACAAACCTGACATCAATGAAATACGTAGGAGTAGAGTTGAGCAAGTTATCTTGATTGTTGGTGGACGGTGGACTGGAGTCTGGAAGAGAATTTGGATGATACTTTAGCTTTGCCGTGATTTAGGATACTGGATAAATAATGATGTGATTTGATGTAGATGAATGGATGACATTATGATGATGATGGCAACATATTTTATTCTGAATAGGCAAATGCATTCCAGATCTTGAGTCATAGACAGCTTGAAACGTTTGGCGAAAGATTAAAGCTACGATTTACTATATTCCACTACGACTACACTGCTACTGCTACCATTTATGGTTTGTAATTAGTTAGAAAGCGTTCGTTACCAAATGCAGCTTGTAGACAAATGTGCAATTGAAATGCATTGTACTATGACATGAAAAAAATACTTAGGGAATTTTGATGAGGATGGATGATGCATTGAGGGTATGAAATTACTACGCATGAACAAAAAGTATTCAAATTTGTGTTTTGTAAACGCGTAGAACTAGGCATGGCATATCGTTTTGAAATGCTGCTAATCTCAATTGACTTTCGAGATATTTTTGAACTGGTGAAGTGAAGATTCTTGAAATTTTTTGTGTTACAATACTTACAAAGCAAAGCTATAAAATTCATTAATTTCACTTTTTACTTCATAACGAATATCAGGAAGGCAGCTTTGCTGGAGACAAACAGGCTATTGCTGGAATGCGAATGTTGCGCTGTGCGTGGATGGATCAGATCAGCTTCTTCCTGTACTCGTGTGTCACAGTTTCGTGTCTCTTGATGTCGTGATATGCTCGCTTGAGCTTGCAGTGTCGCTTGCCTCGGCTTCCCCATTTCGTTTCATTTTTTTCTAAAATGACGTGCACACTGCATACATTCTTCAAGCAGAATGCAGAGTGTCAAAATGCAAATGTCAGAACTACGATGATAACGCACATTTATAAATGCTGAAACCATGCGCGGCGAATTCATTGTTAATTTATTAATTTTTATAGATGGTATTTATAAACGTTTCCCTTCATTATTCATTACAAACATTTCACTTCCCTCCCCCTGCAAAATGCAACACATCAATAGTAAAAATTGTAAGAAGTAAATGATACCAAATACTAACTATGCCAAAATATATGCATTTCGAAAATTATAATTATAATATTCCATTTATAACCTATAATGGTAGAATAGCATAGGTACATACTTAATTATACATTTACATAAAATTCGGTGAATTAAGGTAATACTATATGCCATAGAGTACTCAGTACTACTCTCACAAATTAATATTTACATCTTCAAAAAGAGGAAACAAACTAAATTAAAAATTTCCTCATTTACGAAAATAAACATAAAGAAAAAAGCATATAGTCAACATAAAAATTACAACATCCTCTGCTTTGCATCATCAACATCAAAACAACTTTTTCATATAATATAATATCCCTTTCACTTTGTAGTTTCACTCATGTAGCTTTGTTTCCTCTACTCTAATTACATCAGCTTCTTGCGGCGCCATCATCCATCCACCTCCTTTCCTTATCTTCAGAAGCATACAGACTTGGCAGGACACTTTACAGGACAAAAAAAGTACAAAAAACTGTCTTCTTTCATTTCGCCATCTTCGCCCGCTGCTTCCCGTTGGCCATTTCAATCTCTTTTCATTTTCCTCATATTACCCTTTCTCTTTTCCCCTCTTAACTTTCTCCTAGGTATCCTCTTTTTTTTCCCTTTCCCAAAAAAACTTTGTTTCATCCTTTTTTTCTTCGCTTTCTCTTTCTGATGATTGTTATTATTATTTTGCCACTTTCTCCTCAGCACTCTCTCCACTTCTCTCTCCATTTTTTTGTATCCTCCTTCCTACTCCTTCCTATCAGCACGCCAACCACATACAACCTCCTCCGCTTTTACTCCACATAATTTTCTTTTCACTTCCTTTCTTCTCCTGACAAACTTGACTTTGTCATATTTTTTATTACATCAACTTTCCCTTCCTTCCTTTTTCTTCATCTTCCATTAAACTAAACTCACTCTCAACTTGACTGAAGCCAACTTTATTTTAGACCAACTTTTGTATAAAAAAAGTTAGCCACTACTGCTATACTACCACTTCCTTCATTTTCTTGAAATTGCAAAAGAAAGCCGTATAATATCTATGTAGCTATATCTATCTCTATCTCGTCCACAAAACTTTCCGCAATAGCACACCTTTTCTTTGTCATCCCATTTTGTTTTCTTTATGACACTTTTCCACATTTTTATTCCTGTTCATCTTGTTCCCCCTTCAATCTGTACACACTACATTACAAAAGGTAAATCATTACTTGGCTTAGTCAACGAACCTTACTTTCACTTCTTGCTATTATTAGTAGTATTATTATTTTACATGCCTTCACAGCAGCACACTGTTCACCTCATCGAGTTTCGGGCGCTTTTCAAACTTACAACAATGAAAACAGCCTTCAGCCTTTTCTGCTTCTATTGCCACTTAAGCAGAAAAATAAGCAGCGTGGCTGTTGTATACTTTACCTTGCTTGTGATCTCGTGTGATCTGCAAATCATCTCACCTTGTACACCTCCGCAGACAGGAAACGCGACGAGAGGAAACAATCGAGTCTCTAACAAGCATAACTACTGCCACACTTTCTCTTCTCATTTGTTTCAGTCTCGTTCGGCCAAAACTCAACCTTTATACATGTTATTATACAAAGTAGATAGACAGATCAGATCCAATAAGCTACATGCCACACACAACAGCATTCCTGTTAGCAATAAAATAAGCTTATTACAAATATTGTCTCGCGCATCAAGCTTACTAAATCCCAAAGTATTAGATTAGATTATTAAGCCATGTCATAAGCTAAAATCCATCGTCCAAAATGCGGTAAAATACTCAAGTGGGAAAATAACCCATATATTTATTATTAATACACCCTCCGCCAAACGCCCGCCCCTCCCTCCTGTAAAATATTATGCATGTTATCTTTTATAAATATGACATGATACAGATTGTATGTTTTGAACATGTAGATGAACTTTTCCTTATCATCATAAAAACAAACTCATTGTACATTCAACGAACACACACAAATAACGGCCACACACAGCTACCTAAGTATGCAGAAAAAACAAGTAAGTAGCAAGCAGGAAGGCATCTAGGCAAAGTTTATACGAAAAATGAAATGAGAACGACAGGAAAAATATAGACTAAAATAACAGCAACGGAAACACTAACGACCGTGTTATGTTCCTTGTCGTCATCGTCATCGCATTTCGTCCAAGTCCAAAAGAAAAAAGAGAGTGAAAAGCAGGGAATGTTATTACATTTTTCCATTGCCATGTTGACGTGATATGATATGATATGCGTGATATGTATGAATATGAGTAGTCGTATCGAATGCATATGCTTTCTACTTATTATTTTGCTTACTTGTCTTTTACTTTTATGCCAAAAATTTCAAGATATTCTTGTCCGCACGCCGCCACATACACACACACACTCACACGACACAAACAGCTTGCTTGCCTTCTCACAATTGTACATATACAACACTGTAGAACAAGTTGGTATTTTCACTTTCACTACTTTTCCCTTTACCCCTTTTTTCCTTGAGGAAAAATAATAATAATAAAGTGAGGCAAGGAAGGAAAGCTACAGCTCAGTCTAGTTTGTGCTCTGCTCCTGTTCACTCACTTCGATAGTGGCTGACGTTTCACAATTTTTTTCATTTTTATTTCAGTCTCTCTAAGCCATCATCATCGTACACTGTGTTATAACTTAATATACATAATAACTGTAAAAACTAAAAAAGAAAAGGTATCTGTTTTCTCGCCGTATTCATCCTCTTTACTGTAAGAATATTAATATTTTTTGGAGTATTTTCCAGACTTTAAAGATTCCACCAGTGAAACAACTATGAAATAAGAAAAAAGTGAAAGTGGGTCAGAGTGAAAGGATTTTTTTATATATGTGAGCAAATCCATATTATATTAAATAGAATTTCGTGTCTAGCTGGTTTTGAGGTTGGCAAATATTCATATTATTATTTTTATATGTAAAGGGACACGGGACGGGAATGGGGTACGTGTATGCAAGTCCTAGACACACTAGTCAAGCATGAGAGGAGAAATGAACATGCTGAGTTGAAAAAAAGGAAATAAATTGGTATAATAAAAATAACGGGTTTATTTTTTGCTGTTGTGGTTTTATGTATATTTATATAGCTTGTTCGTGGTCAAGTTGTTAGCAAACATTACTTTGTGATTGTTGATTGGGATTGAAAATTGAAAAAGTGAGCTGAGAAGATCAACCAGTTTTTGCACAATTAGCCAGTTAGCCTTTTAAAAACTTTGAATGGTTTTCTACCACAATTTTCCACATATTTACACATCTTTCAAAACTCGACCAGTTTTAGCTTTCATCTTGAATATGTAATTCTTTCTGTACATGCATTTATAAATACGTATGTTATTGCTAGTGGGGAAAAATTGTTTGCTGACTTGGTGGCTTGTGGTGGTTAGCTTAGTTTTCTGTTTGAGGTTAGACTTTGCATGTTGATGTGTTTATGTACATATATCTGTTACAAATAAGCTGCAGGACAAATTTTTCACAGGACCACAAAAGCTTTTACGTCAGTCAGTTCGTTTGTTAGAAAAAAAACCGAGAAAGAGAGAAAAAGCCCTTGACGTTATTCAATTTATCAAGCCGTCTTCTTTTTCTCTCCCAAACAAAAGTGAGAAAGGTCAGAGTTATACCTATTTGGATGTTTTTCTGCATATTTGTGTATATATTCAACTCTCACATTTTCAAAAGAAATTTGTGAATAAGTTGGTTAAATAAAGTGACTGGTAGTTGGATCCGGAGAAAAAAAAGTTAAGTGAATTGAGAGAGAAAAGAAATAATGGAGTATACAGTGTGTGTTCAGTATCCAATCAAACGTCAATATTAATTTAGTCCCACAGCGAAGCGAAAGCGTCCCCATTCTACTTACACTTTCCAAACAAGTATATACGGAAGGATTTTTTCTGGCAATTTAGTTCAATAAAAATCAACCAACCAGTACTGCAGATTATGTTCGTATTTTCTGAGAGAGAGAAGAAAAATGAATGACTGACGCAGCAAATATTAAAAATGACTTGTAATCTGTAATTGAGTAAAGGTTGAATAGAGATGCACAGTGGGAGGCATTCCGATAGCAAGATACACACATAAGTGAAAACCCGGATATATTCCAAGAAAAAGGTATTGTTACTGATTTCTTTATCTATTTTAAGACTTAGCCCTCTTTCATAAAGTAGAATACTGTTTGGAAAACAGAACGACATTTCATTAAAAATTGAAAGTAAGATGGAACGGAAAACATGGTAAATTCAGCTGAAAACGAAGGGGAAGTACCCTGTGTTTCTCTCCTGAGGGTACGACGTGAATGATTTTGTCTGTAGGGGAAATTTAGAGAGGGAAAGGCATGTCATAGTATTTATATTTTTCATCTGTTAAAAGTCAAGAATAAACCAATAAACAAATATTCCGTGGCTCTACTTCCGTTTTATTTTGATGGTAATGTATACACCTGTTGCTAAAAGGCAGATACTATAAAACAAGAAAAAGTCGCATAATATATCTTGTACCAACCCCACACAAAACAGGAAAGTATTTTTGTTGACAGGGCAAATAATCCCACGAGGAAATTAACTGATTTAGTAGATTACTTTCCCATAAAATTGGATAATGGAGAAAAATTTCTGCTGCAAATTGGATGGATATAGTACGCCTTGCTTTTGCTTGTATTTTCCAACAATATACCTACGTGACATTTCAAACGTAGTAAAAACTTTTAAAATGCCACAAATTCCATTAAAGAAGTACCAAACAACTAAGCATGTCAAGTCACAAGTACTTTTTACTGGTAAAACTGTCACGAGTTAATTTACTCTGATTTATATACTTGTTTAATGAGTCTAGTGAATGTTCTAAAAAATAATAAAGAATGTTGACTTTGTTTCTTTTTTTTTGGGTTCACACACTTTTATATCTAATCACATCAAATAATGCTTATAAAAATAGTGAAAAGGATGCAATGCAATGGTTGTATCTAATTTTCTCACACTTGACTTTGATCCATTTGAGTAGAAGTACAACAGTATACATAACATAACCGTCAACGTACCGATGTTCTCTTTTCTCTTTGTTAGAATTTATTATGATTAGAGGAGACAAGCAATAAAAAGACTCAGTTACCAGTATCGTATTGCCTTTTCCAACAACACCATTACTACCTTCACCCGTTCACCGTCGTCATCGTGTAATCTTTTCTCTTGTGCTGTTGTAGTTTTTTGGAGTGGTGTGATGGGAATGGGAATTAATGGCAAGTTGCTCCTCTGCTCCTGTTGTTGTAACAAAAGAAAAGTCATTGAGGAGCAAAAAACACAACTGTAAGCTAGAGCTGTCTCCCAAGCGTACTATTTTTCTCCCTTATTCTCTGAAACTCGAATCTTTTGTTGGATGAGCATAAATTGCTCCGCACAGAATTATTGTTGTAATGATCTATGATGAAAATCTGGTGAAAATGTAAAGGACGGGATAGAGAAGAGAAAGAATTTATATAAATTCCGGGAGAAATCATGCGCTATTTTTATGCGAAGCATGCACTAAAAATAATCAGGAGAAAAAAATTAGGATAATGGATTTGAATACAAGTATATATGGTGTATGATAAGTGAGACGAGACGTGGAAAACGTGAACAAATGTGTACAGTATGTACACGAGTAGCGCTATAATTTGTGATAAAATTACAATATATTTGTGCAGGAAATTGTAGATATACCATTGTGATAACACTGATAACTATTGACTCAAAATATTCGTTGTACCTTTTATGATGCTCGCTCGAACTATGAAACCTACCTGCGTCAGAATCAGTTTTCAAGGATACAAAATTATTAATGGCCAAACAGACGGGATGTCTGGAATTCTGTTTTGGTGACTTATCAGCGCTACCTTTTGAGCTATCCAAGTCATGGAGTCACGATGATAAATATGATCATGTGCATATTATGTGTATGCCAACATGCATACAAGTCTGGGCTGGGCTCTTTGTGTGTACAAGTGTTTACATTATTTCAGAAGAGCGATTACAGCCGCTATTTTATAATATAAGAGGATATATATCGCAGTAGTGGAGTAGAGTGATGATATGATAATCTTTATTTTGTCTAGGCTTCCTATCAGTGAACCTTCTTTTTTTAGGTTCACTACTTTCTATCCAGTCAAGTATGTTTACATTTACCTCTGATTCTCACATTTCATTCCGTATATTATACTTTGAAGATTTAGTATACGTGATTCAAAAAATGTAGTCAAGATTGAAGATATGTTTATCTGGTTTCCACTTCGTTCTTATCTTCTTTTAAACTTCAGATGGAGAACTAGGAGACGTAGCACTTGAATTTTCTTCTTTTCAGTATGCCCATCCATCCCTAAAGACGTTTTTCGAGCAGTAATGCAATACGACGAATAGGGTCGACGAACGGCTTAAAAGGAATTAGAAGGGACTTAAAATATTATAAATACCTTTCTCTTAGGATTTTTATAAGAAAAAAATGACTAACGAAAAGAAACTCAAAATCGCCTTTCACTCATTCACAAAAGCAGATTTTTTTCTCTCTACTTGACTCTTGAGTTAGTTTTTAAGCCAGTTACTTTTAAATATGAGATATAGTGAAAAGTATAATAATAGTACTGTGAAAGTAAGCACGAAGGACTCTTCTTCGTCGTCATCAAATCATCATCTCTTTATCGATCTCATTTTCTACCTTTTCGGTTTTATGTAGTTTTTAGGTACCTCACCAACCAAACAGGCAGGAATCTGTGTGTTTATGCTCCGTGCTCACTCACATCATTCACATCACTTGTGGTAGTCGTGTGCTTGTGATGTGCCTTGCATACATATGGACAACTTTCTTTTCTATCTCGAATCTTTTTCTACGTTGTTACCATCTGCGGGAAAACTTGGAAAATAATATGGTAATTTGTGAACCGTAAAAGTCGCTTTAATTCAATTAGGTGAGCACATTTCCATAATTTTACAGAGTCATTAAACTTCCAAAAGCGTTTACAGCTATGCATGGCGTGGCCGCAATGTCATAATATAATAGCATAGTAATAATCGTATAGTAAATCGTCTTTTAGAGAGTGAAGAATTTCCATATGGAATAAAGCTACCATGCTCATACATTTTACAAAAAAACGGCTTGTTCTGTCTGTAAACCTAAAGCATGAAAATCATCATGGCAATTAATTAATTATTCCGCAAAATGTAAGTGGTTGTCATCCTCGTCGTTCCTCAGATATGAGTTAAAAGGACACATTTTGGGAAAATCCACATTTGGAACATATTTTTGGTGAAAATCCTATAAATAATACATGACTATTTTGCCACAGAAAAGAAAAATGATCCCCATGCTACTCTTTCAAAGTAGTAGTAGAACTGCCTGTTGACAGAATTCGAAGCAGAATAAGTTCTCTCAAATGTAAGTTATACTATTTGTTTTGATAAAATTTGGAAGGATTGATCTATATTTAAATTCTTGGATGCTTGACGTTGCCACAAAGAAAATTCCGTCTGTGATCATATCATAGTAAAAGTCTTCCTGTAAAAGCACAGTAAACTCACAATATCGGCACATAATACAGTACTGAAACAAGTAAAAAAATAAATACTGCAAAGCAATTTTTTTCATTTAATTTTCTAGCTCAACCGATCTCATGAGATTATTTAAGCATGAGATGGAAAGAAAAAAGGCAATCATAATAAAATTCTTCTTGGTCAGTCAGTCTCAGTCTAATAATAACGCAGACTAAACTCCAGCCTGCTTGTCTGTTTAGCTGAGATTCTATTTGCAGCTACTGCTTTTATGTTTGACTGATGTCGGCTGGAAGTGGTTTTATGGATCGTCGCCATCATCATCTCTATTAAAAATACATTAACTCAGAAAACAAACTTGCGAAAGGAGAGACTCAGTTACAAACTTTCCAGCTGAAACTTTCTTTGAAAGGTTGGGTTCGTCCATAAAAATGATACAAATGAAATCCAATCATTTAATGCAATCCTAGCAAAATGAGATTACACAAATGCATCTCTATTGCATATGAATGTTCCCAATTTCCCTTCGCTTCGTATTCCATGAATACTTAAAGAGTGATGAGTTTCTCACTGTAATTTACTCTGTATCAAGCTCAACTGAGCAAGAATGAATACATACTTATTCCTGACGAGTTTGTAACCAAATAATCCTCTTTTTGATACATGATTATGTACTTCAACAAAATGGATTATCTGAAAAGGGATACATATATGCTATTCTTTATTGCTTCTCTTCAACTGTTTGCATGGGAAAAACAAGTTATTTGTCGTTAGTACTACAGCCAAATTTTGTAAGGTAACAAATCTACACTATTTTATAAACCAATCCCAAAATCAAATCTGGTGATACTACAAACCAAATAAATACAAATAGGAAATGAGAAAGCAAAATTTTCGACTTTTTTGCTTTATGAGAAGAAAAGCAACTGAAGCGAAAACTTATATTGTTGGAAACTACTTTGGATAAGTCCCAAAGTGCCCATGTACGTGTGACATGGGTGAAATAGCATACGACAAAATAATGAGGAAAACGACATGAAGATCATCGATGATCTTGGTATGATATATTGTATTACAAGTTATACATATAATATCTACTTACTATGTAAACAATATTTTTGGCGGAAACAAAAAAATGTATTTTACGTTATGCTGTGTATTCCCTATTCCCAACCATGCCATATTGTCAGGTCAGGGTTGACTGGTTCTCTGGAGAAAAATTTGTAATGGAAGTTTCCAAAGGAGAAAGTGCAAAACCTGTTGCAAATTTGGTATATGTATATATATTACATATACTTTTACTGTTAAAGCTACGAATGTTATGCTGCTAACACGTACACTACTGAAAATCACGCCAATAAACTCACTATTATTTTGTCTGGCATGTCGCCAGCTCACCATAAAAATAATCCTCCCATTTGGCACCGACAAAATGCTTGTTTCCTTTTCTATTTTTTTGCAAATCTGTACAAGCTTTACATGGAATGGAACAAGTAGCCGCGGAGAAATCTTGTTTCGTCGACAACTCCATATCCTCATTCAAAGGAAAATCACAAAGTTCTTCTAATCAATTAACATTCTATTTCTATAGTCTAGAAGTGATCGATTTTATTCCCATTTTTGTATCCTTTCTCTACACAAACATGAAACTCCAGGACATACTTTTTTGTATGCTAAATCTCTACTTAACAAAGCATAAAAGAAAGAAAAGTCTTTTATCTTCATTAAATTACTGGGGATTTTCATTCCTTTAGTGAAACTTTATGCTTTGTTAAGGATAAGTCAACTGGAATAACGAGACAGATTTTGCACTTGCACTACTATATAATCTTCCCTTATACTCTTGACATGTTTATGAGAGTGATCATTCTTTTCATTGTAGCAAAAAAATCTAGCGAGTAATGTAGTCCAACAATTTGATTTTTCGTTTCATGGTCAAAGCTTTTTCCTACTATTTTACTCTGTCAAAATAATACATTGACTTACTAATTTATAATAGGTTATATTTGTTTATAGTTATATAAAAAGTCATGATGATGTAATATCGTTATGTATGTTTACTTTGTATTATAAAATAAGTGTACGGAGATGTATTTTTCTCCAAAAGTAAACGTATATTTAACCAGCAACCTCTACTTTTCTACTTGATGGCTTTTCTATACTCAAAACACTAAATATGTAGGTATACAAGTTTAGCTTATATTATGCGTATTTATAAAGATCATTAGTGGCCGTTATCACAGAACAGAGAGAAAAACTCCTTTCCTCTCTCCTTCTGAAAATATTGATTTTATTCATGTTCACTTACACCAACACATACACACGTAAGAATATAGAAAGAGGAGAAAACATTCAGGGAAAAATCCATTTTTTTCTATTCTCTACGTTCTTTCGTTAGTTAGTTCACTTTCTCTCACTCTTTCTGCTTTGCTTCTTTCTCCTTTCCTCTTTTTTTGGCTGGCTTTTGTATTTGTTCGTTCTAATCTTTAATCTTTCTCCGTCATGTTCAGGTGATGGTAGTGGAGTGGTGGTGGTGGTGGTGTTCTGAGTATGACGTTGGTTGGAGCTGGAGCAGTACAGTTAAGTGAGAATAACAAGCATTTTATAACACCACTATACCGGCCAGGTGGAAATAAGGGAATGCATAATAGACGCTTTCTCTAAACTTTGCTTTTACCTTTCACAACCAAATAAGCTAGTTTGCTTCACTTTACGAAAATGTAAAGAAAATTATGTTGATTTCATAACATGGTAGTTTCGTGTGTTTTTGACGATGCCGCTTATGTACTACTATTACGATAGTTTGAACATTTATTGAGATGACTTTCTACCTCATTCCACTCCGCCACGTGACACTTTCGCAGAATGCAAGCTGTTGTATGATGTTAGCTCAATTGCTGGACTGGACAGTAAACTATATGTACGTAACTTATAATAAGTTTCTCATTTTATTCAGGTCGGTTGGCGGGGATATGAGAGTTATCCCAGTTATTTTTCCGGAACACAGTTTTTCATTCCGTTGGTCGTTAGGTTTACAAGGTAGAAAAACTGCGGTGCTGGTGCGGTTTCGCTTGCACGTTCTGCTGTTTTGCAGGAATATCGCTTGTTAAAAAACTGCAGAGAAATTGTTTTGCCTGTTATGTTATGTATTTTGTATTATGAATGCGTTTATCAGTAAGGTTCTATTGATTTTCTTGTGGAAATAGATGTACAGTAATATTTAATGGGCAGATATTTTGCTCCACTGATGATATAAGATATCCCGACAGCTTTTTGTTACCTGGTTTTGATATCATATATCATGTTTATAGCTGTTCAGGTACTTCCTTACACCTGCTAACAATATGTGTCTGGAATATTTTTCCTTGTTTCCTTGAAACAAATTAAAACTTCAAAGAATCTTGAGCCTTCAATTATTTCAATTATTATGTTGAATTTGTAGACTTATTTTTTGTATATATTTTAACTGTATACTGAATACTGACTTACTGACGACGCGCGACGGAACATGGAAACGGAATATAAAATAGCGTGCTTGAATTCTGTATTTGGTTCACATAAAAATAAATCTAATACTTCTTTTAGTCTAAAATTTTGGTTTGAATACAAACTTTGTTACAGCTTAAGAGCTTCAAGCAAACTTCTTTCTACGACATTCTATTCACACCGCATCGTCTTGTCGATTCTCCTTGTAAAAGTTTCTTTTTATTGATCAAGGCCACTTATCTGTAAAGCCTTGGCTTTCTTTTAGCAACACATAAAATTATCCGAGCGCACGGGTTGAATGCAGATATTATTTTTACAAAATATTATTCAACATCAACTAAATTCAGTGATTTCGATTTATCAGCTATTTTTTCCCTTTTTCGTACAAAAAAAATCGATTTTACTCTAATGGCTACATTTATTGAGTGTTTGATCTTTTCTCTTCTCCAGCAGTTTTATAAAAAAACAGAAAGTAAACTAAATACTTCCATCATTTTCACTGGAAAGCTAGTGTATTTTAGCTGCGGACCCAGATGGAACAAATTGGAAGAAATAGTTTTCTGCTTCCTATCTATCTGTCGTGCTTAATAGGCTATTTTTGCTAGACAAAAGACCGTTTCATCATTTCTATTGTGCATGGGGCTTTCTGATCACTAATCAACACTTATACGATGTGAACAATGTGAGGTGAAGGTATTTCGTTAATCATGCCGTCAACGTAATGTAACCTAACATTTTCCTATTTTGTCTCTGAAAATACTGCATTCTTATTATATTCGACTTACCGTAGAATGAATTGTTATAGCTGTAATATAACTAAACTTTGGCATTTAACGTTCAAAAATAAAAGGTCTTTACCCGTGGCATCGCAATGCCCAAGTCCCATAGAACGTTGACAGGGCCTACCGATGAAAGCTGTAAATTGTAATTTTATCGCTGCTACGTCTTTGTCGAATGGGACGTTGTTATTTTCATGTTTGCCTATTTTTAATCTCAAATGTAGTAATGACTTGCCTAACACTGTTTACAAAATAAATGACTATAATTACGCAAGTCTGAAGTTTTCCAGGATCCTGGATATCTAATTTAATTACAAACTGTATGCCTACCCATGTTACATTTCTCAAACCCGTATTGCACCATACTTTCAAGAAAGATGAAAGTTCGTTTTATCTACAGATTGCTGAGTAATTAGTGCGAAATGATGAACGTGTCATTTTCAGTATCAATTACAGACACACAACACATACTGTTGAATGTCTAGCTATATTTTTTAGGATGAAACGAAAATGGCAAGCCGAACCTCTCTGTTTTCCTACATGGTTATTAATAAAGAAAATGACATCCTGTTTTCTGTCTTTTTTTGTCTTAGTTTTACTCTTATCTAAATCATTATAATACAAGTAATATAAATCCTTACCTTACCATATGACTGATATATCCTGACAGTATCTTGTCTTCCTGTCGTGTAATCATAATCATCATTTGCTCGCCTTCGTCTTCATTATTTTATCGCATGCAACAAGGAAAAGTGGTAGGATGATGATCATCACGACAAAATGAAGACGTGACTCTGGTTACTTCACCAAGAGAGAAAGTAATTTAGACACTTCATTTTTCTTCTCGAGAAAAAAAATGAGATTTTGTACACATGTCTGAAAAGTCTTCAAGATTTAAGAGTCTATTTACCTGCAACTACTATGCCATTAATTTTCATTCCAGTCTACTTTCACATTTTTCCACACCAACTTTCTTTTGATATTTATTTTAAAAAGGATTCTTCCGAGAAAACCCTTTATGTTAAAGTAATAATAGCATTTTACACGACCGAATTTGCTCTTAGTTTTTTCCCCTTGCTTTTGTGCGTTATTACGTTTAGGGTTTTTATAGGTTTGATCGATATTTGAAGTAAAAAGTAATACGCCATATTATTTGGCAGCATATTACAAAGCAAATGTACGAGAATTGAATGAGAGAAAGCGAGAGAAAAAAAAGCTTTTCATTTTCTTGTGACTTTTTATCAGCCAGCCAGCATTTTTACCTCGTACCTTTTTACAATACAAAATATCAGCAGCAGCAAAAAAAAAGAGGCTGCAAGAAGGATTTATTATCATTAGACAAGACATGGTACTGGTACAGGTACAGTAAATACATATATATGGCTGCTTTTGCTGTTACGCTATACAGAACCCGCTTCATTGCTACGGCTTCATCGTAGTGATGAGAATTCACACATAGAAAAAAAACAGAGATGCTGCTGGAGTGAAAAGAGAGAAGCTATTTCATGATCATATTCCCAGGTGAACTATTTTTTCCATCTACCACCATACCATTTCCACTTTTTATTTTGAAAATTCAGCGTGCCCTTTACTTTTCATCTGCTCTGCTGTTGCTGTCGCTGCTAAGACACAGTTCAATACCGCTGCTTTTCCTTTTCCCCACAAGACAAGCAGCAGCGGTAGTGTTGAAAATATAATAATTCGTTCTACAGAAAAATGTATTTCCTTTCACTTTATTGAACACATTCACATATATTACAGTCGTATATATAGACAGTCGAGTTGACAAGATGAAAACGTAGTGTGGGAAAAAAATCGATGGTTTCAGGCAGAACAAAAAAATGTATTGTTTAAGGGCTTCTCGGAATACTAGGTATAAATGGGAGGATGTAAAAGCCAAAAAAATATGAAAAAATGTCAAGTGGTCTTTTAAGAGAGTTGACTGAGGTTGAAGAGTGAGGGGATGTGAGTTGGGAGGAGAGGGAATGATGATTATGTTGTGAGAGATTTTAGTGCTCAGGAAAAAAAATGCTCAAGAGAGATAATGCATCTCAAATGTCGAATAAACGTGGTAATAAGAAAATTTAATATACCTATACATCATACATACTTATTACAACTCATATCTGTGAGAATGATCTTTTGAGAGGTTTAGGTTTACAATGTTCTGAGATTACTGTGTATATGTATTTATGTATTTGTGATGAACGTCCCCATATGACAAAGATAATAGCATTAAGTAAGCCTCACAAAGTCACACCACAAACTATGCTATAGACACAACACGATGACGTTGTAATAAACACAATAAAAAATTGTCTGACACAATCCTTCTTTCCCTCGGCTCATCTGATTTATCCGCTTCCATGCCTTGTCTGCCTGGTCCTGGTGGAGAAGAGGCAGGGCTGAGTTGAAGTAACAAGTTTACTAATACGACGACGAGGACACTAACAACGTGCTTCAAAATTGGTGATATAAGTTGTGCGTGTGTCGTATTTATTTTGTGGCTGCTGTTTATCTTGCTGCCCGCTTTACGTTTTATCAATGTATGCGGTCTCACGTTTATAAAAAAAATGCTTTCACCCAAAATAAAGAGAGAAAGTTTATCATTGCCTATCCAGAGTTTTGGGATATCCCTGTGCTGCTATATAAGTACCACTGTGACCGTATATCGATTTTCTCCTTTGAAGAATTTTGCTGTCCACAAAATTGAGAAAAAAGAGATTGAGAAAGATGCGATGAGGGCTATTATTATTATTAAAGGTAGTAGGATCCTCTTGTATTCATCTGGGCAAAAAAAACTGAATGGGAAAAAATATATTTATTGTTCGTGATTCTTTTGATATCCGTCTCTTTTTTAGCCAATCAACAGCCAAACGGAAAGATCCAACAATACATAGATTGGGAATTGAATAGGTAACTTCCAAGATCACAATAGTTGTAGAGCATTGCAAGCCAGGATAACAGTGATGATGATGACAGCAGACGACAGATATCAACTGATTGTCATCCTGGGCAAAGAAAATGGGAAATGAGATTTTCTTTAAACAAGGTTGCAAGATGGTATTTTTTAGAACGTGGGTTTGAAATGAAAAAAAGATGGGTAATTTCTTGGAATTCACTTAGACAAATATATGTTTACAGATTTCTATTGTTATGTAGGTATATTATATTATGTTGCTTGTTTGTCGGGATTTTATGAAACGACTGTTTGTTCACTGTTGCTATTATTCTGCTTGGACAAGTGAAAAATATTTTTTGTAGCTTTTACTTTGAGAAAATTACAGATTCGGTGGCATGTCAGGTTGAAGGGTTTTCGAAATAACAGATTTTTACATTTGTATTTTTACTGTGAAGAAGTGTAGTAAAAAATGTTTTTGTAACATAAGTAGAAGACATGAAAGTGAAAGCAAAAGACAGCGTATGTTTTTTTACTTTTTGTTTACGGTATATATGCAAATCCAAGAAAAATTCAATTTTCTACATGACCAGAGAACACGACCGTAGTAAATATGGTTGGTTGGATTGGATAGCTTCTTTCTAAACGAAGTGAGTCATACTCAACTCACAGGCATGTGGACGACAAGCAAAGAGTTTTGAACAAGTTAATTGAATTTTGTACAGTTCCATGTATCTTTCAACAAGTTATTTTATTATCTGCAAATTTGCATCTGTCACAAAAGTAATATACCTGTATTTTATAACAACTCACTAATAATCATGTATTTACTTTAATGAAAACCGTCAGATTTGAGATAGTGTTTTTCTTGTATGTTGGATAAAGGCAAAAGACTTTTCTGGTGGGTTTTAGAGGTGGATCTGGCGATGCGAGGCTCATCGTCAGTTATTTGCACACATATGCTTTAATGTTTCAAAGAGTATATAGTACAATGCACTGACCATGTCCAGTATGATGATTGTACTTGCCACAACATTTACTCCATTTTTACCTAATATTTACTGCTTCTTGCCAACATACTCCCGATGGATTAGTTTCAGTGGCATACGATACAAGAAATTAGTCCCTTGGGTGGAGGCTTGTCCGTTTGCCCTTTACCCAATCTTGTTCACGCCAACTGTTAACACTTTCACCAACCTCGATTTTTTATTAATTTTTCAAGTCATGAGACCAACGTAAAGATTTTGGTTATTTTACCTTTACGTCGGATTATGTTGGAAAATCGGTATGCATGCATGTCAAGTAGATTTTTAATGGAAATTGTATACTTTCACATTTTGGTGATATCGACTTTCCTTCTAGAAACTATGCTTTTCTGTAATATTAATACATTTTTGACCTACACAACAACACAACACTTGTATGCACGTGCCATACACATACAACTGATATGATAAGACACACAACTAGTACTTTACTATTATTGTGCTCATGGAAAAAGCAGGGTGAAAACATGTATAGATAAAGTATCATTAGTATCATATATCATCTCCTTCTTCCTCCCTTGGTGTCAGTTTACTATGTATACTCATGTCATTTTTGTTGATTATAATATTATACAATGCTTTTATAAATAAATTCATATATGATATGTAATCGAATCCTTTACTTGGATTTGGATTCTTTCAATATCCACTTGAATTACATGTTTTTACAACTTGTTTAAGTGGGAGGGGTGGGCTATGCTATAATATCATGCTTTTAGTTATTGAAACTTAAATTTAGACATGGCAATTTTCCCACCAGATAAAAAAGGAATGTTGTCTGACGTAATAGAAGCTATAAAATTGTTATCTCCTCGCTGAAAACTTTTTGTGTCCACGCAAATGCTGCTACTTATTTGTTGAAAGAAAACTATGCACAGTTTCCACGAGTCGAAAAGTACAACACAAATTCCCCAATTTGCAGGTTTGCTTTCACTCACAAAGACATTCCGCCCGCGATCTTTTCCGTCGTGAGACAGGTGTCATCTGTTACCCTGCACTTGATATCTTTACAAAGCAGCTGCTCCTTCCTTTTTAATAGTATTCATATTTGTGATACATACCAACTTTGTATACAAATTTTTGTAGGTTTTTGCGTTTCGCACTGAGATTTTTTTTATATATAATTTTTTACTACAAGTGTCCTTTGACTATAATACAAAAATATGCCAAGAGAAAGAAAATGAAAAAAAGAACAGTTTATCCGGTGAAAATAAATAAGTTCCATTTTTGTGAGATTCCGTAACTAATATATTTACTGTCGGGTAACAGTTATGATACCGCCGAATCTTACACGAAACGACGTCGTATTATAATACGTGCGTGCGTACATGACCATATCCGTGTTAACTACATGTCATATAGTCAGAACAGAAACGTATGTTACTTGTACATGTAAACAATTATATTTTTTGAAGAAAGGTTTAAGTAAACAAGTATAAGAGGAAGGTATAATGGATTCAGGCCTACTCTCGTTCAAATTTTCTAAACACTTTTCCTTACGTAAATACCTAAAAGCCTTTTTAGAAGAACATTTGCACAAGAAGGAGACAACCAGATACAGTCACATAAAATGTGAGGACTTCAGAGCAAGCAGCTACATATTTCAATGGGAGAAGTGTATTCTTCTAAAAGATGCATCTTGTTTAATATCCAAATAATCTCTGGAAGTCTTCTTCAGAAGATTCCCACGCCACCACTATGGAACCACACAAGACGCTTACTTTTGCAGGATCTCAAGATGAAACTGATGTTGATGATCATGACGGTAGCTGGTATATAGCTTGCAGTAATAGTGGATTTTATACGCTGAAAATGGAAAGACTCATAATATAGTCTTCTCATCTCATCCTATTGATTTTTTTAGCGTGCTTGCATTGCATCCCATCAACGAGGAAAAGTAAAAGTAAGCCTGTAAAGTTGAGAGGCTTAAGCGGAATGATAGTACTGAATGAATGAATGGGGGAAATGCAGTGGTGGTACTTCTGTTCCATTTTTTGCTGAGCTTTCACCTAAAATTTTCTTAAATTGATTATATTTGTTCGTTTTACTTTAGATATATTAGAAAATACTTAAACGTTAAAAATTGAGGTTGTTTTGAAGGACAGGAAAGTCAAGTCACTGATTAAGATTTGGTAGTAACATTGGTTTAACCGAATTTTTCATTTTACATTGAAGTAAACTCTGTGGAAAAGTATTAAACAAAGAGCTTCGATAAAAACAGTTTAATATTTCAAAATGGCGTAAAAATCTCAGCGCAAAAATAATCGTTTTCTTCCATTAAATTTGTTATCAGAAAATGCAGTTTAGTCTTGTGATAAGTCTTATTCGAAACTATTTCGCATAGTTTCAACTTATCCGATATTATGTCGAAAAGGCTTTTAACCCTTTTCAGTGACGCAAGTTATTGGGCTCCATTTGTAACAAGTCCTTATTTTCCCATCCAATTTAAATCCCATGAAATAGTCAACGGTTAGTTGAAGAAAGCTTGAGCTATTTAAAATTAAACAATCCTTATCGCCAAAAATGATTACTATTATTACTATTAGAAATAATGTCACACGAGTAAAATGCTTATCCAGCTTACAATACCTAAATAATCTTTTTGATATTCCCCTAAAGGAAAGGATTATTGGTTGGAATGAAACTTGAAACAAAATTATCAATTTTAATATTCCCCACTGCTTTAAGCAGGACACTATTAATTTCTAACGGAATTTACTTATAAACCACATATTTTACAGCTTACCAGTAATATTTGTTTTACATGCTTTTTATAATAATGGGAAGAATTAAATTCTTTAGATGAGAAACGGGAAGCTAAAAGCGACGTAGTGCTCCCTTCTATTCCCTTGTCCTCATATCGATTCCTTTCTCAGAAATGTAAACAATTTTTTGTGCCTCTCAAAATAAGGCTGTAAAGGGAAAAAGGATTTTGCCGTTGGCAGTAAAAGTAGATTAAAAAGCTGGAAAGTATTAGGAACGTATTCTATTTTCGTAGCAGTAGTAGACTCACAGTCGATTGCTGGATTTTCTCATCATGTTAATTATGAATAAAAGTATTGAAAACATATACGTTAAGAAAACAAAGTAAAAATGCTGATCAAGAATGGTTTAAGAAAAAGAGAAAACCTATTTTTATTCATTAAGCTTAAGCATTTTAAATTAGTAGAGCAAAATAAGTAGTTACATTTATCCATTCACCACGTGTATTATCGAAACCTTTTTCTTTTTCCATGATAATCCTATCCTTGCTAACTTGTGAAATGAGGTTGCCAATGCCTGTATCACCAGTTAGAAGAGTAATTTTCATCAGTTTTTAGCAGAAAGATTGCCAAAAGCAAATGAAGTCTACTAGAACAAGCAGAGAAGCACAACGGTGCCTCATTGTGTAAATGTTGTGATCAACATTGACGCACATTTTACACAGAGAAAGGTAAACAGTGTGGAAGACAAATGTTGGGAAACTGATGAAAGTTTCACTCACATATGCACTCTGTGTATATGTATATTATGAGCTTGATAGTGTAAGACAACATACTTAATCTGCTGGTATTATACTTTCCTAGTATTTTCTTTAAATATTATTTACTTTTTGCTTACAAAGTGCTTTACTTCTAAAGCCTTTTACTTTAGACAACACAGCTGAATCTGAAACCAAAAAGAGTTTTAGTTTTATAGTGCCAGGCCAGAACTTGGAAATTTCGAAATATGCTCATGTAATTTTAGAATTAAAATTAGCAAGTTTTTCCCTTATTCCCTTTCATCCGTGACATTTTGTTGTGTGCGAATTTACACTGCAAACATGTAGGTATGGTATACACAAATAATGACCATGGTAAAATAGCAGGTAAAATCCCAAATGACACGTATCTAGATCAACTCTTCTTGACCCGTCATAAGATGATAGAACATTTCAAAGAGCAAAGCAAATAGTTGTGAATCTCGTGAAAAGAGAGTCAAGTCATATTGGTTAACTGGCAATATTTATTTATTGGCAATACAAAAATGAGGGCAAGTACGAAGAAGACACATTTTCAAGTGATCGGACAAGGACGTGACGGGATGACGCAAGAGCAAGTTTAATGTGAAATGAGAGCACTTGAAAGGCTTTGTGTTATGTTTGAAGAGATATTCCGTTTAAAGTTGTTTTGCGTGTGTTTTTCTATTGTTGTATTAGTAATGCCATAAATGTTTACAGATCGATGATAATTTAAAAGGGAAATAGAACTTAATAATTGTCATCATCTAAATAATGAAATTTTCGTACAATTGTTGTGTTCTTCGAAATATTTAAATTGATATACTTTTAACCATACTTGATCATAATTTATTTTGGTGAAATTGAATTTGAGATATGCAGATGAGAATGGAGTTGAAGAATGAGGATCAGTCATGTTCCTTTTTTGTGAAAGTATGCCAACTTTCTAAACAATTCTCATGACAAAAGGAATCAAATAAAACTATGACAGTATCAATAGAAAGTTTTAGTTTGAAAATGATCGACATCCTCATGAATTACGCTTGAACTGACTGCTGAAATTTGAAAACAGTTAAATATTTCACGAATGAAATAAACTGATGTTTTCTTTATCAATATTATTTACCGAATGGAAGTCATGAAAATGAAAGCAATCTCGGCTCTGTTTCCGTCGTCGAAATACATAATTCATTTCCCTTTGTTTTTCATGCCTTTGATCTCTTGTTTATAAAATTGATGAAATGTATCAATATTTCCTTTTTATATAGCTACATATATATCCACATTAAAATCAGTATAGAACTTTCTTGTATTCTATACACAACTTGTATAATGTGCATGTAAAACTTGAATTGTGTCATGTAAAGTTGTGTAAACTATTATAATAATTCTTATGTATCGCATTTCAATTTGCTGTCACTTTCCCACTGTTTCCATTCAATTTGTTTTACACTACATGAGATTTTCTAAGGAATGCCTGAGAGTGAATGGATTTGGCAGGGGACGTCCCCTCGCGAGGGGATCTACACGCAAAAATAAATAAATAATGTAAAAATTAGATTTACATTTCTCTAGTATCGTGTTTCAACATAAAGTTGCCTCTTTGAATTCGTTTTGTTTAACAATTGGCAGTATAATTTTTTGATTGCACCAGATTTACAAAATTTCTCTTTACTTCCCACGTCTATCGTCATCGTCATTGTACTACGTGGAAAAAGTAACATATTACAGCTTTATAGCAAATGAGTTTCGTCAGTTGCATCCAAATTTTTCAAGTGTCCTCTCAAATGGATGATTTTAGAGAAAGCGTATGTGAGTGAGTGGTGCTTGTAAAATACACACGGCAATCAGTAGTGCAAGCGAAAGGTGAAGGTTATTTTTCAGACTTTCATTTTTCGGTAAAAAAAAATCACGTCACTTGCTCACGAGCTGGTTACTCGTCCATCATTCATCCAACAAAAAGTACGGTGTGTAGTCATGTAGTGACTTGACATATGACGTAGATCACGCTTTCTCTTCACACAAAATGTCAAACAGGAGTGCGGAGAACAACACGATTGACATTCCATTCAAGTTTACTCAAGAACCACTAATCTAGTCTGCGTGAACACCACTTGACACTCTACTTGAAGGGCTTGTCCATTCACAGTACATATATTTTTGTATGTGATGTGTCCAGGGAGTGTACGGAGACAGTGATTTATTTTAAAATCTTGCAAGCAGCCTTGTTCAATCGTCGTGTCGTCGTCAAAAGTCTTTTCTCTCATCAGCTCTCACATTTGCTCAGGTAGAAAAAGCCACAATCTGAAATGTAATAAATTCCAGCGGAATACGAAAGCATAAGAAGAGAAAGACCATTACGTTTGGTCAGGGTTGGATGGCTCTTTACTCTGCAGAAAATAACCGAGAAAATATGGGAAAAGGGGCAGGCAGAAGGTGAAAGTGTTTGCGGTTCTATATGTTCTTAGTGAGTGACTGATATCGATTTTCGCTTTCACTTTATCCAAATTCCCAACATTTAACAGCACACTTTCACCATCATGCTAGGAATTCAATAGCTGTCTATATTCTATGGAATGCGTTAAATAAATTCTTTGATGCTTGAAAATCTGTAGTTATAAGCTCGATTTTTAATTTGCTACATGATATTGAAGTTTAGTCTACCAGAACACCACCCTTTTAAACAATATCCTGAAAAAAATATTTCTACACGACTCAACGCAATAACCTGTTGCAAGTGTTTTACTGTGCACACAAACCCTGTTTCCTTATTTAGGAAATATAACAAGATGCATCATAAACCACTGTATACCACATTACTCCTCTTTTGGAAGTCCATTATTCTCACCAAAAATCCGGAGTTCCTACCATAAAAACAATAACGTTTTGACTTTTATTGTTTCTCTCTGTGAGACCGACCAAGCATCACACACAGTTCTCTTGCAAAATAATGGATCTTCTTACATCTTAGGCCGTCCTAAGTTCTATAAGCTTGGCTACTGTAACTGTACAAAATGCATTATTCATCATAGCACCGTATTATAACGTACATAGCTCTGATCGCTCTTGTTCTTCTTCCTGTTTGCACAACACGTGAAATAAATATCACAAAGAAGAAGCAATACCCTTGGTTGGTTTTTGTTCATAAAAGCAAAAGTCATGCTGCTCCTCAACCCTAAGCCAAAGAAGACCTTTAATTAATTTTCTCATACAACAAGAAATGAATAAAGCGTTCCGTTTGTGCTGCAAAGTAGACTCTTGATTAAATTACATGATAGAAACTTGAAAACCAGTTATATTGGCATTTGTATTTATCTATCGATTTTGTAGAGCATAATTGTTTGTTTTCTTCTCCGGTTTCTCTAACGTATAAACAGACCCAAACAAACATAGTTTTGCCATTCAATAGTGATCGAAATAAGAGTACAACAGCGATGAATGTTGCCATCATTAGCATCAAGTTACAGCGTGACATTCGGGTCTTAGATTGCTTATCTACATTCCGATCATCAAGTTCAGCAGGACACGGATAACATTCCATCAATCTTTTATGTGCAGCCAAAGTACTAGGCATGTATGTAAGTTTTACTTTCTTGTTTGTATCCAGTCGAGTGTGCATTGTTGGCCACACTTTATAGCCAAACACAGCACTCCACAGAAGACTAAGGACTAGGACACAACTTGGATAATTGAAAGAGAAGACATTGGACATAGGAAAATAGAAAATTGTGGTCTGAAACGCGATGAGAAAAGAGAAAGTTTGTGCTGACTGGCATAATAATAGCTGCTGCTACTACCGCTGGTTTTAGTTTTTAGGTAAGGTGGGATAAGGGAGTTGACCAGACTATTGATTTTCCTCATCTGAGAAAGCAGCCCTATAATAAAATAGAAAACATGGTTTGTCTATTTTTATTGTTGCCATTCAAGTCAAGACAACATTTTCTTCTGTCGTGCTCTCCTTTTCCATTCCATTTCACCTGCTCTCTGGGCTATTCAGTTTGATAGAAACTATTATAAAGTATTCAACTCAACAGCTTTTTGGGTTAGTAGTTTCACAAGGGAACATTCATTATCAACGTTACGGTTTTTTTACTCCCATGAACGGAAGTAATATACAATGTCGGATTAACAATATAGGTTGAACGTGCCAAACAAATGTAGTCTCATCACTGTACCAACATCAATTACATTTTCATTTTTTGGTGCAGTGCAAAGATTAGTAAAAATTAATGGCAGCGAAAATTACTAACTAAATTGTTGGATGCCGTGTTCCACAGTCATTAATACTTTTGGTCAGAGTTTCCTCACACCTTTATTCCGGTGACGGGATTGGGCCTTTTTTTGTTGAGTGATTGTAGACTTTAGGCATTATAATATGCATTAGCATTTTTCGTTCATTAAATGGGCGTAACTATTATTTTTATATGAATGGATGGATTAAATGGACAAAATGTGGATTACGTCAACTGTGAAGGAATCCTTATACTTATCGATCGACTTTTCATTAGCATCAAAATATTAAGTGATGTAATAATAATGATTCTGTATTACACATGCGTATCCTTTATTCAACACTGCTGGTTTGTACAGACAGAACATGCTAATAAAATTTTACGCTTGGTTTAGAAAATTAATTTTTGTGGTGAACCCAATTCACCCATCTTTTACTGATAATATAATGAGCAATATAGAGACTGATGAAAAGATGGCTTGTACAGAGTTTGAGAGAAGAGCAGCAGCACAGATGAGACTTTCTCTGATGATGAACTGAACATAAGCCAACGCAACAGCAAGTGAGCCGTGAGCCACTTGAAAATGCAAATATAACATGATGATGAGAGAAAAAGAGAGACATTCCACATAGAAACCTGCAGTTAACATCCAGAAAAGCACGTCATTCATATCAGTCATCATCAGTATTTCTGTTTGTTTGTGTGAAAAGTTTCCTTTCACAAAATATGGCACGATTGACGAGCTCGCAGCAAATATATATGTCTTTTGTTATATTAATTATACCAATTTACATACATATATTTGCATATTATGTACATGTACATTTATGCATTGCGTACATTTGTAGTGCATTGATTACAAAGGTTTTCTCTTCGTTGTATTACTAGAGAACAGAGAATATATATGGAAACGTCATCCACCTGATTTAATTTTAAAGATGAGTCGAGTTGGTTCGCTGTTCACTGGCTCTGGATTGTGGCTTGTTTAAAGAAGAAAGGGTTTCACTCAGGAAAGGAAATAATGGAGTTCCTCTGGCAGTAGTATAGTCGTCGTTGAATTATTGTGTGGTTAACTTTGTTAATGATGTTGAAATGATTTTTCTCGGGTGTTCGAAAACGGCATGGTATTGTTGACGTTTTTCTAAAGCAAATTGCTGATTAGAAAGATCCACATCTTAGAAACCAAATGTGTACACAAAGCTGTATTATGCAACATTTTTAATGTATTACTGATATTCAATCAAAATGAATGTTTGCTTTGCTTTCACTTGGTGGCATTATATTAGCCAATGTTTCAAGTATAAAGAAGATTGCATAATATTTAATTATTACGAAAAGTTAAATGCTAAAATTGATGTAAAATTGTGCAATTCAATATGGTCTTTATGTGGAAAAATGTAGTTTCCTTTAGTCTCTCACTACCATAGTTATCCCTGTGGAGTTCTTTTGTTTTTTTTCCTGGAATAACAATACATTGTCATTTATGCGTGCGTGGGTAAAAGCATGGTACATGGTATTCATATGCACTCCAGGCCACTTTCACCGTTCATTTGGGAAAAGTTAACCAATATTGTGGGAGTTTTGTATGAAATGAACTGTTTGTGAAACAGCTTGCGATATCACAAAACAAAACGAAAGGCTTTTTCTCTCTCTCTATTATGCAACCAACTAAACTCATTCTTCTTTTTGTTTACCTACATTCCCTTTTGTCTCTTTATGTTTTCCACCACTTTTCTTTTACACTTTTCATTGAATTAATTAAAGTAAAGCAAAATACATGTAGGTACTTCATTCTTCAAAAAAGCATTTAGACTAAACAAAACTGGGACACGTGCAATACATAGTAACATGGGTAAATTGAAAAATTGTCAGTGATGCGGATTCCGAGATTCTCATGATGTTCACTTACGATTAGTTCACTACTACAGCTGGTGCTGACTGATAAAAAGCAAAAAATAAATAATCTGGCCAACTAAATGTAGTTTCATGATTGCATTTAGTTTTAAGGAAAAAGGAAAGAACATAAGCTTTTAACCTGCTCTTGGGCTTTGAGAGAAAATCACACTTAATCCTTTGCCAGTATTACTTTTTTGTTTCTCCTACTCTCTTGTTCCATTCTTACCCAATCCCTTGCTGATTTGTGAGAAAAGTTGGCTCTTACAGACATTTGTGTCTACTTTTTATTTTACTCAATTTAATTTTCATGATGTTCCTTTAAAAGAACGTTCTAATTCATTTTGCCTTAAAATGTCCCAAGTTCATGGTGACCGTGTGCGAAGTAGAAACACAATATTTTTTGCATGATAAAATCATTCATTCAACTTTACGTTGCACTGATTTGCATGTCCAACTGAACATCAGTCCAAAACTTCTTTTGTCATTTTTTATAAGCACGGATTTTTTATTCTGTCGTACAATAAAAAGTTATACACTTTACTCTGTTTATTTTTCCTTCGTGGCCACTGAACTGCCAAAAAGTTTCACAAGTAGCAGATGGTCAGGATCCCACGTCACGTCAGCATGGAAGTAGAAAAAAATATAAGTAATCACAGACAGAAAATTCTACAATCTCCTCAATACTTTCAATGGAAGGATATTTTTCATGTTTCTCCCAGACTACATATCACTTGTTCTACCTTTTCGTTTGCGTGACTTTAAATTCGAATTCGAAGGGTAACAAAAGTCCAGGAAAGATTTATCAATAATACTTTTTATTCACTGCAGGAGCGGTCACAATAAACAGCTTTTTTATTTTCTGTGAAAAGTAAAACATGATTTATAATATGCTCGATATACTTTGCGATAAGCTCCTTGGACATAATCGTGCTTTCAACGAAACTTCCATTTCCCATGTTCCATACATGTGCATGTTATAGAATTCAATGTAAAATAGGGGATGGGGCAATCCTACTATTCTACTACAATACTGATTACATTAAGCATGCAAATATAATTTGCCTTTTACATAAATATGCAATGCATGAACATATACATACGTTATATGGGCATTTAAAAAATTGTGATATTATTTATGCAATTTTACAGAGATTCTCTGGATTTCAACATTCATCCCAGGACAGGAAATTAGTGAAAGTTGACTTGGATAGGGAGAGCACAATATATTCTAGTGAAAGCTTACGGTTTACTTCAGTTCTTGAGTGCTGTTTTTGTGACGATGATGAACTCTTTCCTCGTGTTT
>JAQFZG010000483.1:0-32303 GCA_034695465.1 Entomobrya nicoleti
GAATAGCGCAATCGAAACCTCTGGTCGAGTAGATCACGAATCATGTATCACTTGAGGTCACAGTGACCTTGATGGGTGAGAAATCGGGGTCAAATGTCGCAATGTCAAACACATGTCATGTGACATATCATTCGAAAGCATTTTTCATTTGCAACAACAATGTTCATCGTTATCATGTATCGCATCGTTTCAGCTCCGTCGTTATGATCGCTATTACAGCGGGTTTATTCCTCAAGTAACTTTACCATAGACTGATGGAGTGCTACCAAACTAACCAAATCAACAAAATATGAAAAAGAGATACGCCGCATCCTCGTCCTCAACGTAACGTCAAAGTCAATGGCAATCAGCTCATATCCAAGCAAATAGCTATTTGTTCCATGTGCAATGTGCACACCACATTTCTCCACAAGATGGAAAATCAAAAGATTACTTTACTTTAATATATATGCATAAGTAGTAGATAACACATGCAAACTTATCTGAGCCTGCTTATCAAACTAGCTGTATGTACAGCCAACATGTGGGATGGTGTGTAAAAAGAAGAATTCCACTACCACGTAACTTAAATTAAGTTTAAATACAAGTCATGTGGTTTAGTTTAACAAGTCAAGATCTGGTTTGACACAAACATTATTAAAGTTACATACAAAAAATACATACTTATTTATATGTGTGTACATTATACTCTTCTTTTTCTTGACTTAGATTTCCATTCCAAGAAACGGCAACAAGCTCCAATCTCAGCTCACCATCAATATCACAATATCATCATCAACCTCTTACACAATTGGCTTTTATGCTGCCTTGTCAAGCTAGCAGGGAGTACATATATTGCCTGCGAAACTAGTCGTTTCCATTTACTTCCGTGACTTCAGCTTGCTTGTGTCTGTCTGTGCGTGAGACAGTTGTCCGGCCTGTCAGAATCGTTTTCTTTGACTGACATTTATATATTTTTTCAGTTAATTTAAGTGTGCCAAATCTGAGAAAAAATGGCAGGTAAGCCGAACATTTTTTTTTAATTTACGCACAATTTAAAAAAGAAATAGCAGCAAGAACTACACTGTGTTTGATGTATTTCGTGATAGGTAATTAATACTGTGTGGTTTTTTCTCTTTTTTTTGCTTTTGTCGAAAAGATTTGACACCCGGTAAGTCGATTATTGAGGGGAAGACTAAGACCATCTTTGAGTTGCCAAAGTTGCCTGGCTCAGTTCTGGTTCAATCTAAGGATCGAATTACCGCCGGAGATGGAGCAAGAGCTCATGATTTGGTGGGAAAAGCAGCCATATCTACGGCGACTACGTGCAAGGTTTTCGAATTGCTCAATAGCGTGGGTGTCAAGACTCATTACATCAAGAGAGCGTCCGAAACCGCATTTGTGGCAAAAGAATGTCAAATGGTACCTATTGAATGGGTTACCAGGCGAGTTGCTACGGGTTCTTTCATCAGAAGACATGTTGGTGTGAAGGAAGGTTACCGCTTCAACCCTCCCAAACAAGAGACTTTCTTTAAGGCAAGTAATTTCTTTTTGTTGAATAACTGTATGGTATTCGATTTGCATTAAACGAAAAGTAACATTCCGCAAATCCTGCTTTTCTTCGCATTACTGATTACATCACGTAAAGTAGTTTGTTGTCAAAGTTGGAAAAGTATAGTTTAAATTTTTCGCTTTACTAATTGGCTGAATGTTATATAATTTATATTTTGATGAACAGTAACGCGATTATCACTTATTTTTCAGACGTGAGTGCGTAAATAACTTTTATCGCATGTTTGGAATGTAACACCAATGAAAAGAGGTGGAATAGAGGACACTCCTTCTTTTTTAGACATAAAGATAATCTGACATAGTAACTTAACTTTCTTATGAAAATAGCTTGTAGCTTGTAGTATACAGATTATTATTATTTATGACTAGATTAGTTCAGATGTCAGGGGTTGTAAAATGCATCAACATCTGGCGATAAACTCATCGTCAAAAGTCTGTTAAAAATCGAAATGGCTTGCCGATATTAAATATAAATGGCTTGAAAAGTAGCAGATATGGATAAAAAATTACTTTTACTCAATTATGGAATTTTACTAAAAGGAAGTTGCTCTTAATTATGATAACACTTATCTGTCTTCAGTCTACATTTGACTGTATGAATTTGTGTCACATGACAATTTATTTCCAGCAAGAGAGACACTATTTTAGTTGCTTGCATGTAATACAACAAAGTTTCAAATGAACGCTTAAAATAAGTCGTTTTTATTAATATTTTTAGGATGATGCAAATCATGATCCCCAATGGTCCGAAGAAGAACTTATCTCAAATGAGTTAAGAGTTGGCGATATCACCATTGGAAAAGATGAGGTTGACTTCATGAACCGCACCACTCTGGTCGTCTTTGAAGTTCTTGAGAAGGCTTGGGCATCTATTGACTGCGCACTAATTGACATGAAGATTGAGTTTGGCGTGGCTGATGGAGAAATCATGGTTGCTGATGTTATTGATTCTGATTCGTGGAGACTATGGCCATCTGGTGATAAAAGACTCATGAAGGATAAACAAGTTTACAGGGACCTGCAATCTGTGACTGAGGAAGCTTTGGATCAAATCAAGACAAACTTTAAATGGATCGCAGAAAGGCTTGATCTTTTGATGCCAACTCCAAAAGCTCTGGTAAAATCATTTTCTATTTTGTCTTGTCTCATTCCATAAAATTAGTTAGTATTGCGATAATAGCACTTGACTTTGACTCAATGTATCCAAATATGTATTTATCAAAGTAGTTTTATTTTGACGTATCACAATGGAATGGGGTTAAATAATAATGCATATTATGTATCATGTGATGCTGGTAAAAGTTAACAGAGATTGAGCTGAAGATCAAGTATGGATATGAAATGTGGGGTTTATTTTTAATCTTACAAGGTTGTTATTCTAATGGGATCCCCATCTGATGAAGAGCATTGCGCAAAGATTGCCAAGACGTGCCGAGAACTGGGTGTGCCATGCCAAATGCGAGTAACCTCTGCACATAAAGGACCATCAGAAACTCTCAACATTATTGCACAATACGAAGGATCTGGCGTGCCCACAATTTTTGTCGCTGTTGCTGGTCGTTCCAATGGCTTGGGTCCTGTAACGTCAGGAAATACAGCTTTCCCTGTCATCAATTGCCCACCTCCGGGTAAAGAAAGCGCAATTTGGTCATCCCTTGATTGCCCCTCTGGACTTGGCTGCTCCACAGTTCTTTATCCCGAAGCTGCTGCACTCAACGCAGCTCAAATGCTGGGCCTTACAGACCACGTCATTTGGTCTCGTCTGCGTGTCAGGGCACTTAACAACTATTTGAAAATTAAGGCATCCGACAAGAAAATTAGAGAATTGTAATTGCTATCACAACTTTTGTCGAGGTCGTACGCAAAGTATGTATTTCCGTTTCTTTCACATTGCCTTCCATATTATGCTATCTCAATATTCAGTTTGACTATTTTTGATGAATAAAATTGTGTTCCGGCAAATAATAAACCAAACAAAGTATGCTTATACATAAAAATTCCCTGTCTTTGATTTTTTTCTTAGCAAAATTAAGCTGCATGAATAAATATTACACGTGTATGCACAACATTGTTCTGAGCTCTGCATAAATAAGCATAATTTTAAACACACTAATACGATTACTTGAGATTTTGATAAGCACTGTATTCATTTATTGCATTTTGACGTATTTTGAAGTCATTTTTTTCATAAGCTTCAATAAAGCTTTCGGGCTTTTATATGGAGATTCGTTTGGAAGTGTATTGTAACAAATTTGAAACCGATTTCAACATTAATTCCTAGACAAATATCGACAATGATTATGTCTATTTTTGCCGCTGCCATATCTTCGCCTTATCGGCAAACACATCTATATATATTTTTTTCCTTTTTTGAAAATTATTGTTTTCTGTACACAATAGGTCGCCCTAATTAAATATTTATGTATATAATTTTATAATATTTTCAAAAGAATTTTTTAAATGTTACTAAGGTACGTATTAATATTATCATAGTAACCTTCGTCAGGTGTTTTTTGTATTTGTAAAATGTTACAGGAAAATCAAAACCGACGAAAAAACTTTTTACATTATATATTATAATTATATGCTTCTTAACAATAACATACGATTTGATGCCGTATTTTTAAAAATATAGGTTTGTATCTTCTAAGGGTCACGATCACAGTTAACAAACAATAATAATAATTTACATACTTCCAATCGATAATAATTAACTTTTACTATATAAATATTTAGACTTAACCTCGTTGGATCATAAACCTTATCACGTTGTTTTTTATAATGTGACGACCACGACGATATTATAATACTACGACGCTCTCTTGTATTGATTCGCACAGTCATTAAATTTATCCCGGGAACCGAAAGATTCAGCACATTTGTAGATTAAATAATAATTCAGATATTTGAAATTAGGAAAAACAAGAAAAATAAACACACCTTTGATGTTTTTCATACGGCTTACCAAACAAGTGGCATCCGAATTGTAACATACTCAAGAATACTTCAGTTTACTTAAAAGAAAGCAAAGGAATGTATGAATTACAATAGCCAATTCGCCACCTTGAAATAACAATCATCCACACAACACCCTTTTTTGATTGATGCGTTGGAGAGTATGAGAGTATGCAAAAATGCGAAATATTTAGGAAACAGTTCGGCTGTTCACTTTTTACACGTTAATAAAGTCAATTCAATTCAATTAGGTTAGTTAGGAATATTAGCAGTCTCGATCTCAATGTACTGCAGCATTTTTTGTACATTGATTAATAATAAACATTACTTTTAAATGATTAACTATCGGCAGGCAGTGGTTTTATGATGGTAGACCTGTCAACCGTCTTTTTTCTTTAGCAAGGATGATCCACAGGTACAATTTCATTGAAAATGACTGCCCCCAGAAGAATTCAAAGCAATTATTATTAGATTTCGTAAAAAGTATGTGCAAATGTTACTGTATTACTGCACTGTCAATTATAAAACAGTATCCATAAATAGTATTCTGTGAAATCTAGAGTACATAGCGAAAATGAGCAAATTATTGTTTCACTGGGGCTCGTCTACGATCTCTAACAGCGCTAACATTTTTTTGAAGTCGTTTTCCTTAACCTTAACCACTTTTGCAAGGATTCGCTGTCGTTCCTCTAAGGCATTCAACCTGCTGTCATAACTCTCATGCAGATTTAGCTTGGTTACTTTTGTCTAGCTAAAATTAGAGTTTGAAGTTTACATTAATTAATACTATGATCTTACACAACAATAGAAATTTGTAAATGATCACTATATACGAGATTTTTCGTTATTTCCCATACGCTCGTCAATCATGATAGTATTATTGTCTTACAGAACACAAAAGGAATGACTAAAATCCTATTGAAATTTTATTCAATGAGCCACAGAAAATGTAATTAATATACTATTTCAATAATAAATGCATGGCTTAAAAATTGACAGGAGTTTTGTATTTAACACTTTAAATTTTGGGGATTAAATAGTTGATTTTTTTACACTGTGCAAATTTAGACAACCATAAGTTTAGTATAAATTATTACAAAATATGAGTTCCATTTCTACACTTGATTTGATTTACCTTCTGATTTAGATATGATACATTGTTTGATTAAATACTAAATTGAGATGCCCCTCTTTTGTTTCTCACCTACAATATGCTACGACTGGAAATGTTTGCTTTGAAGTAGTAAGAGATTTGTTCTGAATTTGATACTTGTATGAAGTTAAAGTTAAAGTAGAGTTATGCAGATTTCGAGCATTTCTAAAAAATCTCCAGTTATCAATCAGACAAAATACTATACCCATATTATGTGAAATGATCATTGTCCATCCTAGAATTTGCACTGGTGTGATAGAAAGGTATAAAAATGTTGCGATTGTAATTGTAACTTTGATGATGGTTTGTGAGGTGTGGAAGGGGATTACGAAGAAACGCCATGTGAATCCATTGTGGATAATCCCATGGCCTCAAAGACAGTTAGTCTAAAGTCTCTCTGAAACATTTTCCTACGCCTCTCTTCGCGTTCTTGAGAATTAGTCTGTTAGTAAAAAAAGTTACAAAAGTTAGTTGTTTGCAGCAAATATGAGTATGCAGTTTAATTTTTCACATTTATCTTCATTTTACCGCAAGCCATGGATGCTCAAGAACCTCTTCAGCAGTTAATCTAGCATCTGAATCAGGTTCAATCATCCGCCCTATAATGTCTTTGGCATCTGTTGAAACAGTGTCCCAATGCTCACGGTGAAATTCAAAGTCACCAGACAATATCAAGTCGAAAAGATCTTCCTGGTCACCAGTAGGACTTACAAATGGAGGGTATCCACATAACAAGACGTAAACTATTACTCCAAGGGCCCTGTTATGAAAAACAATGCAATATTTAATACACTAAAAGTCACAGACAAAAATTTGTATACGCAGATCCAAATCACAGAAGTGCACTAAGTGCAGTTAGCTTACCAAATATCAACTTTCAGACCATAACCAGTTTCAGCCAGAATTTCCGGTGCCACATAAGTCGGTGTTCCACAAATAGTGTACATCGGTCCTGCCACCAACTGAGCTAAACCGAAATCAGCTAACTTGATGCGCCGTTGTCCATTCTCTTGGAAGTATACCTGTTAACGTTAGAATTTATTGAATTTTATATGATATCAACCAGAAGCACATAAATAAGTTAAAATCAAAACCAAGAGTACATACAGAACAGATTGCAATATATTAACACATTTTCACATACATATTTGTATGTTTATACATACATACATACATGTATCTATTGTTTTAACTTACCAATAAATTCTCTGGCTTGATATCGCGATGGACAATTTTTCTTACATGAAGATACTCAAGCGCTGAAGCAATATCCCTCGTCATCGCCTTACTATCTTTTTCTGAAAATTTGGTGACTTCAGCAATGGCATCAAAAAGATCTCCTCCCTATAAAAATGTAAAGTTATACAATAAAATCCCCAAGTATTGCATCCATTGGTATTTCTACATCATATTCACTTATCAACTTTAAAGTGTAATTTCTTACCTCGACAAGTTCCATAACCACATAAAGTTCGTTGCTGAAATCGTATTGTTCGTATAGAATAATTATGTTGGGATGACTAACGGTGGTGAGTATATCAATCTCATGTTCTGGTGGCACGTCTCTACCGTTGCACTTTGACTTGTCAATAACTTTCAAAGCAAAACGTTGCTTTGTCTTTCGTTCAATACAATCTCGAACCACGGCAAAATTGCCATCACCAATTATTCCTCCCACTTCATACTTGTCCAAAATAGGGGAAGGGAAATGGGCCAGCGGAATATCTTTAGGATGACTGGGTCCTGCCACTTGTGTCGATGACGCGTTTGTCGATGACCCTTTTCCACTTTTTCGCTGAGGAGATTTTGAATCAAGACCCCGGAATAAAGTGCGCGAAAGCTTGTGAACAAGTGCAGCTTTGACATAAGGTTGAATTGCTTTGCACTCTGTTAGCCATAACAACAAATCAAATGAAATTCAAAATGAATCCTCGTTAATCATCTTAATGATTATATAACATAAGTATGCATGCTCACTGCTTTACCTTCGAAATCTAATTCAAAATCCTCTGGATTAACGCGATCATTGGCGCATGCAAGGAATATGTCTTCAGCCCCGAAGAAATCTTCCAATGTTAAAACCTATTGACAGAAAGTTCAAATTTAAAAGTGTCATAGATCCTTTCTGATAGATAACTTCGTGATTCAGATTTGCGTTTACCTCAGCACCATTAAGCGTATACACACGGCGAACCGCTCCCCAGTCGGGTTTGATGGATTCTGTGATATCATTCAGAACCTGATCATACGATCGTGCTGTTTTCTTGTTGAGCAAAAATCTAACAGCCTTTCTGGGCTTCATTCCATGACGAATGATTGTTACCAGTCTTGGTCGTATAAATTCTCTCCGCGATGCATCTAAAAAAGTAAAAAGTACGCAATTGGAAATCAAATTATGCTTCAAAGCTAAAACTATGATTTTGAAGATGTTCAGACACTTTGCCAAAAGAACAGTTTACCAACTGTTAATTTTTATATATAAAACAATGTCGTTAATCCTTTTCGACAAAAAGTATTTTTGGCAAAGTGTCCGGACACGATTTTGAAATTATAAGTTATTAACTAACCGTGACGACTAGTTCTTTCCGTGCTCGGCTTAGATTCTGGGTTCCTACGGTGAGAACTGTTCCGATTATTCAGGTTGTTAAAGGAAAGAACGTTGTTAACGGAGTTCACCGCAGACACGTTAGGAGACGACCCCCTGCTATTATGATTTGGTGCACCAATAATCCTCTTTGGAATTCTTGATACAAGCCCAGTCATTGGACTACTTCTCCTGTCGCCCCCATGGACTGAAGCAACTTGGTGATATGCAGAAACAGGCCTGGGTTTCGGGGAATGAGTATTGCGAGTTCTCAGTTTGGGTGACATGGACTCGCTCATTACAGAATTTTCAATATTGGACACATCCTGCTCTGACAACGTCTTCACCATTGGATGTTTTCTACCTGTCTGATTTTGACTAATTTCTTCGACTATTGATGATGGCGTCTCGAAAATTACTGATTTCACAATGGAATCTCTCTCTGCGCGCCGTATTTTGGTTGTTTTGTTGAATACCTTGCGAGGAGGAGGAGGGCCCACCGCAAAAACACCGTAAGGTATTTTTTCATATGAATCAGTTCCACAACAAACTACTATTTCGCTGCAGCCTTCCAACTCTGACACAGATAGAACTTTTTTCCCTTTAGTGGTGAACACTTTGGTGACGCTAAACTTATTTTGATTGGGGAACATCGTAACTGTGAGCATGTCCAGAACGTCGGACCATGTTTTTGTATTTTCAGAGTCTTTCTTGAAGGGAACGTCCTCAGTTCCAAGATTGTCTCCATTTCGGAAAACTTTCAATATCTTCATGCTGTCTTCTCCACTCTTCAGACGATGATTGATATGGTTTGGGGAACTAATATTTCGTTCTGAAGACTTCTTCACAGCACATGCCCCAGTTTTTGGATGCTGCAGCTTTTTCTTTGCTGGAACTTCATTATGGGATGGGGGTGGGGACTCACCGCTACCGCTCCCATGTTGGTCGCATTTACTGGGCTGGGCGCCTTCTTCCTTCCCAGATTCCACCTGAGTCATTGTCTGATAAACTTTCTTGATCCTTCAGCTGTAGTTTGTATTGGGTGATAACTATGAAGAGGGGTATACTTGCAAGGGTTCCACTGCCGTTATCTGCAAAATCAATTAAAAATATTTAAAAATCATTAATAATCCTCACAACATGTTTTAATTTTTGAAAATAAATAATAATAGTAATATAAAATATCAAAGTAACGCTTTCTTGGTGTTTCAATACAGTTGAAAATACAAAAAAACTACAAAATTGTATTAGTGATTATTTTAATTGTCCACTGATCCCAGATCAAATCAAATGATCCAGCAACAGATGAACAACTAAAACATATTTATGTTTACATACTGCCAAGCTAGCTTGCAGATCAGAATCAGTATCATGATTTGTAATTCGCGCCATTTGAGTTTCGAAATCCATATTTGCATAGAGTAAACAAATGAATAGTTCAAAACAAAATATATTTTGCTGCCCATATATGCACAGCTTTTTTGCATAATTTGTTTTCTATTTAGTCGGTATATGCATTGATATTTTTCTAGTAATTAACTAAATTGACCTAATTAAAACTCATATAGATTTTGATCAATACCCACCTGTCCGCACCCGGAAGTTTAAAAAAGTTTTTATGTACTGTTTTATGTATATTTACTCGATGAAGTGCTGATCTGGAGAAAAAATTATAACATGGAAAACACAATATCGACATATATGTAGGTAGTTTTCAGTGTTTCTGGAACAAAGACTATGGTGTCATAGTCATGTGTCAAGCCTACACCAAACTGACATAAAAATTAAAGGTTTTATTTTGCTGGTGTGCTAATTAGAAAAGTAAATTAGCCAGTTGCATACATGTTTAAATAATCTCAACAGATTTTGTTACGAATTATGTTGATTTGATCAAATATTCACTCTACAGAACGCAAAAAAGTTCTCATTGTGTTATAAATCGCTGACCAATTATCGGCTGGCAGAGGAAGTTAAGGTTTTATTATTATCATACATACATACACCTCATGAACATTACACAGGGGAACATTTAATCCTTCTTCTTTTTTTTAAATAAAAAACAAACAATAAACCAATAGTTCACAATGTATTTTGAGTGGTCACTTTGTCAGCCAACCTTGCTATTAAAATAATTGTTTCCTCCATGAAGAGTGCTAATTTGATGCGTGTTTGCTCCTACTTCCGCGATAACGTTCAAAAATCGCACGTACAAAAGTGTCGCAAATTATTGACATCGTTACCTGTTATTTTCATAGTATGATCAGCCATTGTTCAAAAGTTTGTACTAGCAATTATGGTTTTATTCTTCAACCGATCAAAAGGTCACATATGTCACATGTAAGTATATATATTTTAAAACGATTTATTTTTTTTGGTTACAGCACTAGCATCCGACAAATACATTATGTCTTTCATTGCCTTTTCATGTAACACTATCTATTCACCTGGACGACTTTTTACAGTTATTATAATATCAATCGTCCTCAATTATCTAAATACAAGATGAGCATATACATGTTTTAAAGGCAAACATGAAGAGATGCGAAATTGCATTTTTTTTAGGTTTTGCAAAATATCCCAACTTAATCGTAAGATTTTGATGGAAGGTCCTCTACCTCGTCAATACACATAGATGATAAAAGGTTTCAAAAGAGAAACGAGATTAACAATTCATCGATCTTATCTTTACTGTATTTATGGGAGAAAATACATAAAATAAATCTGTAGACGTAATAAAAGAAATCAGAAAATGTCGTCACTGCATTTGCCAGTAGTCAGCGGCACCGAAATTGTTATGCATTTAATCAAATCATTTTTTTTATGCATACATAACGGAATCACTTATCACAGTTTCCGGATGACATTCAACATTCAAGCAAATAATGGGCTTTCCATGACTTTTGATGTGAAATATTGACAAACCACGCATTTCTTTGCATTTGTAATAGTAATAATGGTGATGTACGCAAGGCAATCTCTTTACTGCCTTTGTTGACGTTTGTCGTTCACCACAGCAACACATTTATGTGAAAATACATTGAACTGGTCTATGAGATGTAAAATATCAGATCATAAACTATATGTGTATCTAAATATTATACTAAAATGCCATATAGTTGTGAGAAAAGTCAATGCTTTTTCAATATCTTTAATGGCCATGACGAAAAACACACTAAATACCAATTGGAAAGTCGCCATCGCCAATAAAAAAGAATTTTCAGAGGATAACACTGCAAATGGCTTCATGTAACACATTTTTTTTTACACTCGCAGACTCATAGTAAAATAATATTGAATATACACTTTTTTATTACTTTCAGATATTTTTATATTTTATGAAGTGTCGTTATATAATGTGCAAAGCAAATTCTTCGATTTTTGGTTACGCAACGTAACGAATGGAATTTTCACAACTTGAACACAAGTACACTAAAGTGTTGGTCCAAGCGACAAGGCGACTTTGTCTGTAAATAAGGAAGCTGTCCAGGAAATGATATTAATACAGTTCTGATGAAGTATATAGTAATGTACCGTGTATAACTACCACCGTCGGATATTTATACTTGGTATTTATACATGTTTTATTGCATAAAAGAAATCAATGATGGCTTAGAAATGTTAAAACATAATTTCACTGTTTGAAAGTTGTCTGTAAAATAATGTTATGCTTTACTTTTTTACGGGTACACGGGCCACTAATATTTCTACGAAAATGATTGAGAATAAAAGACGATAAAAAACACTTAAAAACAGAATGAACTTTGACGAAATAAAAAAGACTCCTGGCAACTACACCGTCTACACCAAAAATGACATGATCATGACAGCACAGCGCAACGTGAACATTATAATCTACGACAAATAAATACTTTGCGCTATCAACAATAGTATAATTTAGATAGTATATGGTTACCTGTATAAACTTAAGACCATAAATCCGACAAACTCATGAATATTGGAATACTTTGTTAATAAATACTTTTATTAAGTGATAGTGATGCACTTGCACTTCCGCAACGTAAAATGTACTCTCAAGTTTAATTTGTTCCACAAAAAAACCGAGATAAATAAACATGACAAGATTACAAGATAATCTTTTGTATCACTATTTATGACAAACAGTGAAAGATAGATTTATCATTTGATGTTTTACAGCTTGGTCTTCAACTCCTTTCTTTCTTCTACACAGGGCAACAAGCTAATTTATTTGCCTGTCTACCTTCCTTCACTCAAATATATAATTTAAAACAAATTTCAAGCTACTATACTTATGATTTTAATGGCTATACATTTATTTTGAGTTAATATTCTCACTTTTATTTATTTTAATTGCGAGCATTTAGTTTAATGGCTGAAGATATAGTACATTATGTAGCTCTGAACGAAATATCCTTTCTAATAAAAATGAGATTTATGAGAAAATTTTCCACATGCGGTCACTACGTTTGCAAAAACAACTACCTACTTACTTAGGTAGGATAGGTACAATTTATGTGGCTAACTCTCGGTACATCGGAAACTGTTGCCATTTTTTTTGTCGCTGATAAAATGGCAGTCTGTCAAGTTGCATTATTGTCATTAATAAAAAATATTAATCGATCAAACTTTTCCTCACATTCCTTTGTAACTCTGAATATCTAGATAAGTAGCAGTGGCATTTTTTTGATGCATAATGTCATCACGTTGCACTTTGCTTAACGGATATCATTATAAATCGTCACACACTGAGCAAAAAAATTAGAAAAAAATGTAAGCTACAGCATATATATGTGTGTGTAACAGCAACAAAATGTAAAATATATTAAGTATGAATAAAAAACGGAAATTGGCGTTAATTATATATAGTAAATAAAAAACAATTAAGTAGTATATAGAAGACGAGAGTTTATCAACTTACACAAATTATATACCTGATATGAAGAAAAAGGATGGAATGTTGCAATTGTGCACGTACACATCACTTATCTACATTTTGTGCACTTTGAAGTGTTTGATTGTAATATTTAGTGTTACAGAGATGTGTAGCAGTTATCTTGATTCCATTTCCATGTAATTCTTCTTTGACAGTTCTTGTGGTTTGACATTATTTTTCCCTTTTGACCTGGGCTACTGCCGTCGTCTTACCACATAACCACCACATCCTCTATATAATTTTTTTGCTTGTTACAATTGTCTTAAATATTGTAGTTTTTGCACAAATAATTAGTTTGCACATATAAACTGGTATTACAACTTCTTCACTTTTACCAAACATTCGTTTAAAATGATTAAATATTGTTATATTTATAGGGGAACTCCCCCAACAAAGATGTGTTTTTAAATGTTCGAATGTACCAAAATGTTTTCAAGTTTTTCTTTCTGCACATTTCATGTGAGAGTTGTGTGGTGTGTGTATGTGGAGAGATGAGAGTTGAGTAAACCCGTATGTTATGGAATAATATAACATGGAAAACTGTATTGATTTTCCGGTCTCTCAGGAGTAGGAGATGATGATGATCTGCTTAAAATGTTTAACATGAGTTGGAGTTGTAAAGTGAATGGAATAAAATAATATGTACAGAGTATGCTTATATTACTAAATAAGCTACACATACACACAATACACACCTTTGATGTAGGATAATGTGATGAATGTTGAGATGTGGCGAACAACACCGCCACTGGTACTGACTGACTGTGTAAGAAATATATATGCTGGGTTGTAATTTCTGTTGCTTTTACTACAAAGTAGCACTTACATACATACTTACAAGTTATTAGATTAGAATACATTTTGAAGACAACGGCATATTAAGCAAATTCAGCAAACGGAAAAAGTCCGCACAAGACGAAATAAGAGCAGACAAAAAGGAGAGAGGGCAACAATAATACAATTTGATTTCCTCATTTTGTTTGTCTTCATCGTTAACCATTAAGAAGATGAATAAAAAGTAAAAGTCTGACAAACAAAAATGTGTATCCCCAATCGGTTCACTTATCACTTATGTTCTTTTATGCAAATGATGATAAAAATCCATCTGTCAAATTGTCTTGTTCTGTCTGTCTACTGTTTTTATTAGTGCTAAGTACAAAATATAAACGAAAGACAGCTAATCAAAGAGATGACAAAGAAAATGTAGGCTTAGGACAAGCCAACATTATTTTGTAGAAATATGTAGGCATTTAAATGGTTACTTCCACTCAACCATCGTCATAAATGTATTACATGGGCTTAACATTTTTACTTTTTCGCGTGTGCACACAAAATTGTCTTACTCTGAACAATTTACTTGATTTTTAGAAAACATTCAGATTTAGAGAGCTCAGAACTCTTTTTCAACTTACTTCGAACAGTCCGTGTACAAAAAAAATCCTTCAAAAATGCAAATCAATCATAACTGTTAACTTACGATGTGACTACATGATAATGCTTCAACCGTTTTGTCTAACTTTGTACAGTTAAAACTTATTAAATATTACTTTTATTTGATGTGATGATGTGAAAATAGTATAATAGTTGCAGTAAATAGTGTAAAATAAAATGAAGTTAACATAGGCATCATACCAAAAAAAACATGAATGCCTTTTACACTTTGGTTAAAATTGAAATTTAATCCCAGTCCTCTCATAGCGAGTATGAAGTACACTAATAATAGTTCTGATGATACTTACATACGTGAAATGGTAATTATGATTAAAATTCATACAACCGCAAAAATGTGCAGTGTGCAGTTGTGCAAAATGCATGTCAACTACAATGTCTGCATATTTATCTTGTGTTGAATAAAAAATCATTGAGGAAAGTTATCATATCATCACGTATAATATTATGTTATGACGCGTCTGCCCAAACTTTAAAAGAGGTTTGTTTAATTTTAAGCATCAATCAGTTTTATGGCGTATGTACAATAAAATACAAAGGAATCCTGCAAAACTTAGCATTAACACATTATACATTACAGGATATTGTTGAAAGGAGTGTACTGGGTACATAGAAATTCTCGTACGAATGGATTATATGGGTTTGATTGGGCATTTCTGTACACATTTAGTTAGAAAAAAAGTGTGGACTGTGAGCAAACTAAGACGAGAAAGTATAGAGACACGTTAAGCCTTTTATTTTGTTATATACATTACGTACCACTAGATTCAAACCCGTTGACTGCATGTCTTCATTTGCTCATACTGTGAATGTCTTCAAGGAAATTTTAATTTAATGGCAATCCAACACAAGCCACTTTACTCACATTTTGCTTTGATCTGCCATTTTACTGAGAATTTTTAAATGTTATACTTCGTGAAATTATTTACAGAAACTAAACGTATCAATGAAATTGAATTTACATTTTAAATTTATGTTCAAATTTAGAAATAATTAATTTTTAAAGAATGTTAAAAGATTTTAAATTACTAATTTTCAGTACGTAATTGCAGTTTGTTAAATGGTATTCTGCAAAAACCGTGTGATGTATTTCATTTAAATAAATGTACATAGAATGTAGAATGTAAAGAAACCTATAGGCTATAGGCAAGGGCGAGACTATTTACTGTAAGAGAAGATTTTATTCATACAGATATTTTCTGAGATGTATGACGAATAAAGATTTCTTCGTGCATTGAATTGCTTTTTTTGTTCATTTTAAACGCGCAGCATCACTCTCCTCTCCATATAATTTTCATTGCCAATCGTGAAACTATTTGCTCAGTCATATACCTACTTACTCATGATAATATTATCATTACAATTTATCTGTTTGGTTACTCATTTTGATTTGACTCATTGCTCGCTGTTTTGGTTAACAAGAAAATATAGAATGCAGTCCATCATAATATATATGTAGTAAATGTAATGATTCATCGTTGAGATACCGACACCCAACCAACCTCAACAACATGGCATATCGGTACTGATGGAATATTTTTATGATTACAATCTGGTATCTTTAAAGTATCAATTTTATCTCAGGACACTTTGTAATATTTATGTAGTCAAATGGTTTTGTTCAGCTTCAAGCATTTACGTTAATTGTACAGAGCTTCCATGTAATGAATGATTGGTGAATGCATAACTTGTGATATATTATGATCAATGTGCTTCTTCATCAACTGCCAGCAAACTTCGTGACTTAATGGCTTACTACAATTATAAGTAAGTTTGCTGGTTCTGCCTGTCAATTCAATTTCAAGTAATAACATAATTTACAATCGTATGCAACAATTAATTGTAGCACAGACTTTACTCACCATCCATGTCCATGCTGAAACATTATATCCAAAGAAGCTGCTTGCAGTTGATAAATAATTACATAATAATAATTGTATAAAAAAAATCTTTAAGTGGGGACGGGGACACTCATAGACAGATTAATGTAACACTTAATGTAGTATCTAATACATCATTTAGGATATAGTAAAATTACTTGCATGGCTGATCTTGTTCCTCAACTTCTGTGGCCTTATGCCTCTCTGATTTAAATGATTATATAATTTTTGTAGAAATATTCGAATTTGAGATGGCTCCAGAGTTTTTAATATTTGAGGAAGCAATACGGAAGAGTGATCTGTCTGTATAGCCACACGGTATATAGAGGTATGCATATAAAATACGTAGGCACGCTGAGGATTGATGATACAGGTACGCTCTAATAACGTTTCATAATGCGAAAATGAGAGCATCTTTTCTACACCTTAAATCTAGATCATTTTTTATTGCACACAAAATCTGCTTTTCAATAAAAATTTAATCTTTTATCATATCATACCAACTTTGATGGCGTTCAAGCTGACAAGACAAGCGTCAGATCATGTACACACAACATAAAACATTTTAAATTATCTTTTCGTGAATATGTGGTATGTTTTTGCTCCATTTTTATTGTATTGGTATGAAATGTTTTTGTGTTAATACTTTTATGTCAATTTAAATTCTTTCCTGTCTCCTTTGACTAGAAAATACTTTTAACATAATAAATAGATTTAAAAAATAAAATCTTTTAAAAATCTAAAATGTTTACTAAAATCAAAAAGAGGGATGTGGAATGTGTTTTTTATTAATTAGGGAGCTAAACGGACATAGAAAGCAGAATAAATTGTAGCTGTCTAAATAACAGCCTGTCAGTTTCACGATTGTTTTTAAAAGATTGCAAACATTTCAAGGAATTTACACAAGACTATCATCAGGTAACCCAAACAAAGACAGAAAGATAAAAAGAGTTAATGAAGAAGTAGCGTATTTACATTGCAACTTGCAACACTGCTTCTTGTGGAAAAGAGGGAAAGAAAACGCAAGTTTTCAAGGGCAACGAAGAGGAAAAGAAATCCATCCCACTACAAATCCTCGTATCGACTTTTTCTTGATCAATATCATCAGAGATCAGGTTAGTTCGGTTGGGTTTTGAGTTGATGGTTGTGATACTGTTAAAATTATTTAAAAAGCGAAAGAGGAATTTGTTTGTTGCGAAGATAGAATGCAAATGAAAAATTTCGAGGGTGGACTTTTTCTGCTAAGATGAGTATTTGCCATGGTATGATATGATGATGATTTGATGATGAAACGGTAGCAAAACTAAATACATATATATACACCTTGCTGAATAACTTAATGAAAAGGCCAGTGCTCTCTTTGATTTTTTTCATTTCATAATAACACATGTTAAAAGAAAATGTGCACATCATGTGGATGGATGAATAAAACAGTCATATATATTTTTACATAATGAACAAAATAAATGATTACACCCAGATCCTATAGTCAGGAAGTAAAATCACCCATTTTATTGCATTTGTATCTATTGTTGATTGTATTGGATGCAATTTTCATTTCATTTTATTGCATGCAACGTTTATCGTTGAATATCATGACATGACTGAATCAATTTGAAGACAACTCCGATTCCTCCGGTCTGAAGATAATAAGGGGTTATCTTCATGAAACTCGAAATACAGTTGTGAATTGTGAATATACCTTGTCTCAAGAAATATGTAATCTCGATTTAATCATTTTAGTGAAAGTACATTAGAATGCAAAATGGTATAACTAAAATCGTATCTAAATGCAACAAACATTACTTTTTTTTACATTTCAAATCAGACTGACGAAAAACAGATGGCAAACACATTATTACAAAATAGTCAAAATACCAGTGCGCTTGTACAGACATTTTGTCGTAAAACTTTAAGCATTTCGAAATTCGGTAAAAAAAATACTTGCTGAAATACATGTGTTTACTGAGATGAGAACAGTAAAAAAATCATATAACCAATGTGGAACAAGTTTGATTTAGAAAACTCACATGATGATAAAAGGGTAAAAATGCCCATAAAGTAAGTACTTGTATCCCATAGGAATAATTGACATTAGAACTTCACATAATAGTACTTTTACATGCTTCACGAAGTACACGGACATTTTGTGCCATCAGTTTGCACTTTTTACAGCGACGTCTTATCTTACACAACAATACCGACATATATGATGACATTCCATTTTACATACTCTTTGGGGAGGAAAACAACGAAATGGTCCATAAAACCCTTTAAATTTTGAAGGTACAGCACAAAAATTCCTTGTCGAGAGGAAGCAAAAGCAATAAAAGTCCGCTTATTACAGCAACGAAAATTACATACATTACGCTTACTTTACATGTGTGCATTGTATATCGTCAAGTTGTTCGGAGGTTTCACTTGTATTTAATCATAATAATATATTATATGTGTAGTCTTTCAAAAAAGTACAAGCATTTTCTTGAATATTTCAAAGTTTTTTTATGACAGAATATGAAACAATTAGACATGCCAAGAAGAGTAGTTAAAATACTATTTGGCACAACTATCAAATGCATGCTTTTTGGTTTGTTACAATTTCCGCCCTGGACAGGTACACAATCTTCAACCCAGTTTACTTTACAAGCGCGTTTATCATCCTTTGGTTATTGGTCGTCATGTTTCGGTAAATGTACAAAGAGGTAATAAAAAAAAATCTAAAATAATTTGACTCTTTGGTGCTCTTAGGTTTAGTCAGTTAACAACAACTGTACATTTTCTTCTTGAAGCTGGTTCATGCAGGCTAATAATAAATATGACTGATGAATAGCTGTTTAAAGCAAAATATTCGCTTATACTTACTTAAGTACTAAGTAGTGTTCTTATGTGTTCTCCACAATAATTAGCCAACTCTACAAAATACATATTCAATATTCACGATTATGCAAATGGTATTTTTTGAAGATTTTAATGAGCTAAAGTGTACGGTAAGGTTAATATTTCTTACTAGTAGCTTGGAAAAAGCCGAATTGGGTTTATTGCGTATATTTATTTGTAACATCTTTTGAATGGCCATAGGGACAGTATAAAGATTTTTTTTAAATACTCCTAATTTGTTAGCATTGGCGAAAATAAGCAAATCTGTACTATGGACGGTTCTCAATAATTGCACGAGTATTGGAGCACCATGTTCTAGCAGAATTAATTATTAACGTTTCGTTCCAAGTTTCAGAGATGAAGATAATCTCTAGTCCAGTGAAACAAAAACTAATCTATAAGACGGTAGTAATGAATTGCATGCATGAAGAATCCTTCAAACAAGATATATGTAGTCTTCGAAACATGCATAGATGAGTTTTGCTAATGAAACTCAGTGTGGGGGATCAGAGAAGGTATCTCACCTGTCAAGTCATTTAAAAATATATTCTTGTGTAGTATACGTTCTGTGTACTAACTTATAAAGCCATTTTTTTTAAAGTATGGAAATTTCAGTGCCAGCTGCAATGATATCTTCTAATTTATAGTATATGTTGGATTTGAGTAGATATGCATATTTTTAAGCATTTTCACAATTTTTACAATAGACTAATTCATATAAGGAAATATAGAGATGGAATGTGTATGATTTACAGTCGTTGTTATTTTCAATTTAAAAAATAATTTTACAGATGCTGTCAGTTTGTTTTCCTGTGGCTTTTTTGTACTTGATTGTGTAATTCGATAGACTCGTAAAAATCGAAAAGTTCTGCAGACGTAAAAATACCAAACTACTATAAAATGGAGGACCAGACCAGAGAAACCACTTCGTGCGTGCTTGTTACTTTGAGGACTGCTGTGAACCAAGCAATTTATCATGTTAGGGGGCTGATCTGGGCGTGCTGCCATTAAAAATTAACTCCGTCATCGTAAAATCTAAACGTTTTCATTGTTTCTATTCAACCGTCAACCACAATTATGGTTACAGTTGAGGTATAGGAATATCAATTACTTCGTTACTATTTAAGTAAAAATCTTCACACAGAATAACTATTTTTTAGTTTATTTTAATAAAAGTTGCATTTCTGGGTTACCCATAATTAAAAGACCCCCCAGTCATATCCGTCAATAGTTTAAAACTTCAAGGTTAATTTCCCTTAGTAGAAAAAAGGGTTATGAAAGCTGCGGTTCTTGCTTACAGCATTCATACAATTTATATTTAATTTTAAAACATTTAAAGATATTTTTCGACACATCAGTATGTACAGAAATCTTTGTTAGTATTCACATACCATGACACTCTGTTATGCTTCTGCTGCTATTTTAGAGCTTGTCGGACTGATGGGAAAGACCACAACTCATCTTTGATAGCATACAAGTATATTATATGGATAAATGTGAGTAAACGATGATAACTGGCTATAAATACTTTTTTTCAAACAAGAATGTAGTACTCCCATCAATCACACATTTATCATGCTCACTGCTCACCTTTACAGAAGCAGCAGAAATAAATTCAGCTCGCTCTCGTAGATCTACATCTGCATACACTTCGACAAGATTGCCGACCGATGCTGGGAACGGGAGTATTTTGTTCCTTGTCCAGCAAGCAGTCTAAAGAAACTCCAGACTGACTGGAAAGAATAGCTCATAAGGAATTGGTCAAAATTAAATGAATGGAAAAACTGAATGCTAGTTTATATTTTACATATTTATGCATGCCTCATCGTTACAGCAATGGTAAATCGCAGTTGTTATAGCAAACACGGCTGCACGGCATCATCATCGTCAGTTTTTACGATCATGTTGTTACTTTCATGGTCTTAATTAATTCTATTCAAATTTAAACTACAATAGGATCAATTGTACAATAACGCTTGTTTTCAAATAACAATGAGACGATCCTCGCAAATATTTTCATTGGACCTACGACGAGCAAAATTTTACATTCCAGATTCCAGATATATAGCATTATAATTTTATCGCATATGAATCGCAACCTACTGACTCAGATTGAAGAAATAAATAAAGATTATCATTGCAGTTGCGCTAGCACACGAATTTTTCTTCTTTGGATTAATTAAAAATATCCAAAGCAAATCTTTAAAAAATTGAATTAAAACCATTACCACAATTTACGAGATTTTTTTTTGATTTTATAACTCTGTTTTGCATTGGAAGCTAAAAGTGTTGAATACTTAAATTCTGGATTTTCAAGGTAGTGTAAAATATCGCGAGACTCTGCCAAAAGTAACAGTGATCAGCAAGTTGGAAAATTTGAATATATTATAAATTGGAATAACTGGAGGACAAAATCAAGGTATCTAATAATATGACTAACGGATTTTTTTTAATTATTTTGCTTTATGTTACTTATAAACCATCTTTCCGGGCTACCATTTTGGTTGCATTGAGAAAAGATATGTTTTATTTAACTTTAGACCCTGATACATAATCACAATTTTTTTTAGCATGAGCATAATGTTCACAGATCTTTTTCTTTCAATACTTTGCATATTATTTAGCATGCAACGATAATCTATAAAAAGTTCCGATGTCATGTCGTGCCTAGTGTAATTCATGTAATATTATTGAAAACAAAATTATGTACTACATTTCGCAGTGTTGGTAAAACAGCTAAATAATTAATGTGAATAATATGATTGTGACGACGAGTAATGCACCAAATAATCACTTTTCTGGTGATATGGTGACTGAATGGTGAATGCAATGCATGCCAAAACATTGTTCAGAGACAGAGACACTATCTTCCGTATCTGTTTGGTTTGATAACTTTTTTTTCGCTAGTTGTAATTGATTCCATCGATAAAAGACATTGATTGGTACGGAAATCTTCCTGACCTGTTTGAATACATAGAACTATAGAACAAGATACACATCATCGACATAGGTATGATGTGTAGGTGGAAAACATTATTCACTCTTGTTATAAATGTCGCTGTGGGTTTTAACATAAAAATTAATTGTAAATGTTTCGCTGACATGACAGAAATAGTAGTTGGCAGAAAAAATATTTCCACGATGATCCCTATCTGTGCAAAATGTTCCTGATCTTCACCACTATTCCAGTCAATTACCTTACTATTTATGGAATATTCTTATATAGCGTCAACTTCCTTTTCAAACCAGGTAAATATTTACTGACTAACAAGCTTACAATTTAGAGACTTTGGATTCAAGTTTTAATAGTTGCCACCTATGTACCTTTGCCTGTATTCAGCATCTTTTCGGCAAATATATTATAGCAGCAGCAGGCATAAATGAATGTGCGAGCACAAAAGCAATACCAAACTCATATGCATAATGGATGACATATATCACCATTAAAACTGACATCATCACGTCAGCAAACTTTGCATGCCTCAAAATGCTTTAAAACATTTTTTATACAAGATACAAGGCTTGTTTACCATTTAAGCAAAAAAAAACTAGTAGACAATAGTATCAAATGTCTCCACTTTCTTCTTTACAGCTTATCTACTTGCTGATCCCTACAATGTAGAATGAGATGCGAAGTATCTGATCACATATCTTGCAAAACTGACGACATTTTTAGCTACAATAGTAACTCTAGTAGAAAATATTACATTTTTCTATTACCGCATTTTGTGGTGGTACCAAAAAGGTGTGAAACTGCAAGCTAACAGATTCGCCCTCATTTCATTCACTCATCATCCTCTTTTGTGTCGTGAGTCTTTAATCCTTTTATCGGTTGAGAAATTCATTTATTTATTCACAAGGAATTTCGACTAGTTTTCAGTTTCCATTTAAATTATTACCTGACAAAAGTTTAGAATTTCATTTATAAAAAACCATGACACAGTTGTCAGCATTTGTGAAAACATACGTAAGTATAAATAGAATTTTAATTTGGCAATGACATGTAATCAAAAGTGACCCAAAAGAAAACCGACTGTATTGAATTCTCATCAAATCAATCATCTTTTGTGACTGCATCTTGTATTGTGACATATTTTTTTATTCATGATTTCCGTCAAAGATTGATATCCTATAATTTTAACATAACAATTGGAAATCGGAGGAAAGTTAATAGTTAGCGCTAAAACAAGCAGTTACAAAGTATAGTCATAGTCATGTGGGTGGCGTAATTTTTTTGTTACCTGTCGCAAACTCGCAAACTGCGTATCAGAGTTTAGAAAAAAAGTTATGCATTCCTCTATACATGTTCTTATGTCATTCTGTCTGAATGCGAAAACCAAACAAAGTGAGCGAGCAACATAACAAGAAAACAAGATACCATGCTGAGTGCTGTAGTACAACAGTTTTTAGATGAGATTATGAGATCCAACAAAACGCCAAGTGCCAAGGTCGCATCGCATCTTTTTTTTGTTTGCAAAACGCAAGGTATAAATCTGCATCATTATACAACCAGTGTGTATCTTTCAGTTGTTTAATTGATACATACTTACATGGTTATTGGTTATACACTATTTGCCGAAAATTTGAAGTGTGATTTAAGTAAATGTTAATAATCAAACTGCATAATGGATAATTAACTATAAAATCATAGTCGGCATTCATTTATAAATACATTTAGCATTCCTTTGTAGTCACCTTGAAGAGTGTTTAGTGAAACGGAGTGAAATTGTTAGGCAAAGTTGGATTTTGGATTCATACAAAACTTATGTTCCTACTTGGTTTTCCATGAGTGGTTGATTCGTTCGTAATAACAACTATTGTAGTCATGTAATTTATGCCAACATTTTTTTTTTCGGTAGTGAGCTAAGTAGTTGAATTTGATGTGTGTACGCAGCAGCGTAATATGGACCCAAACAAGAACTGGTTTCGAATTGGCCTGCTAGTGCTAATATGAACACATAATAATAATAATGTAATCTATTTGGTTGATGGGATCGACCAGGATTGTGCAGAACTGGAATCCCGTCGTCGTGGAAAAAAAGATAGGACATTGAATTGAATTGATGACAAAAAGTTTTGAATCAATAAGGTTTTTTATTTTAATAAAGGACGTTTGTTGATTCGCGGGGTTCAGCTCAGATTCCAGATATTCCAAGGTATACACAATATAATATATAAAATAAATACACATAAAAAATATTCGTTTCGAGGTCGTATGCAAAATAGAGAAATAAAATTGGCATGGGTTCTTGTGCATTATTATGGCTCTGTTACACGGAGAAAGTGTAATGGGATGAGTGATGTGGTGATCGATAGGATTGATAGATAGGAGGACGGTGATTTGATATGATGGCATTCGTTAGGTTGTCATTGATTTGTGTCGTTAAGAGATTCCCTTTTATGATTACGACGATGGAACATTTGTAACAACTTCAATTATCTTGGTGCTCTGTATGTATATGTTTAAAAATAATAATATCGATGAATGAACAAAAAACACTTTTTTTGTAATAGTATCCATTTATGGATTTTAGTGAGCAGTCTGGATCGTGATTTGGTGACATGACAATCAACTCTAATTCTGTGCTGAATAAAAAAAGTTCATGTACGTTCTCTGGGTATCTGTTCACCTAAGTAATAATTTTTGTTTCTTGGTAGCATCATTTAAGAGTGTTTGAGTTTTGACCTTTTAAAAATATTTATATATTATGGTAACCTGAGATGGATTTACAAGAAGAGAATTGGTAGAAACAATTGTGGATAATTTTAAGATTTTTTTGTGCAAAAATGTGAGACAATAATAGGTATATATGTATGCCAGTGTGAAGTGGTTTCTTGTGTTAAAGTTGTTGGTATTGCCATGAAAACTTTACCATTGTTCATGATGGACAAGGATAAAGGATACGCTTGGGTGATACTAGGAGCCTCCACCATACTTATGGTATAGAAAAGTGAAATAATCACAACATCAATGGAAAAATACCAGTGTGTTATAAAAATGTAGATAATATTTTAAATTAACGCTTTTAATGAATTTGTTTAATTTCAAGTGTGTTGGTCCTTCTACATACACATCTTACGGATTTCTTCTTCGTGATGTGAAGGTGACATATGCAACCAAAACGTGGATTCTTAATCTTTTTTACATATGCTGGTTACTCTCAGGTATTACGCAGTTAAGGGATTGATATGCAATTTATCTCAATTTTCTATTCGGAAAAATAAACTAAAGTAAATACTGTTGGTGGCTTGCTAAAATTTACTAATGGATATGTTTGTCACTTTGAAAATGTTTAAAAAACGAACTCGAAAAACTTAAATCGTAGTATTTTATTGTATACATACTTTTGAATTATGAGAATCAAGCATGTGCGTGTTTATAATTTTTACAGCATTTCTAGTCTCTTGCTTCGTCAAACAAAGACCCAGACAGCTCGCAACAAGCGGCGCTGCATTAGCAGCAATTGGATTCCTTACTTCAGCAACCATGGTGGATGATATCGGTTGGCTATACCTTACATTTTCCCTTTTTGTAGGTGTGTGCAAAATGTTAAAATGATAAACCTGGAAATTTATAACATATGAATGAATAATCAGTATTTGATGTAATTACTTTTCACACTTTCCATTTTCACGGCAGGTTGTGGCCTCGGTTTATCATTTCACACGGCTTATCTCGTGGTAATGAGTAACTTTGATCATTACAAAGGTCTCGCAAACGGTGTATGTCAACTTTGCATTGTCATTGGTCAGATTACAACACCGTTCCTGTTTACAGTTGTGTCCTTACCTCGAGACAGGTTTCAAATCAAGTCATTAACAACAGCCATAGGCTTTCTCACCACTTTATTTTTTGTGGTTCCGAGTAATATACAACCGCGTCGACCAACTTTAGTTGGAGATCGTAACCGTCGTTTGAGCACTGTATCCAGAAGGAGTTCACAGGGTGAAGCAGTTCCTCTTCAAAGCGGATTCATACCGGTACCTTCCAATAACATTCCAGTAAATAACCAAGCACTAACACGACCCCGGAGAAGAAGTCAGTACCTTTTGGCTGTATCCACAAGTTTACTTCCAAATATTCCCGAAGAACCAGAAAGCACTCATCATTCTACAAATGATACATTAACATCTGCATCAAGTGAATCAGATATTGGAAACCAACTGCCCAGCTTGGGTTCCCAATCCGTGGCCGTGATTAATCCCGACGCTGACATGTGGGGCACACTGACACCACTAACTCCTCTAAGAAACTACCAAAAAGTAACAACCGAAAATGAAAAAGAAACAAGCAATACCACTCCAAATGTTAATCCCCATGTTCCACTCCGACGATTGTCGGAAGGATGCTTGCCAACGTATGTTGGAAACAATGTGATTAAAAGTAACCAGACGACTGAGTCTAGTAATGTCAGAAAGGTATCACTCGTCGAGTCAAAAACTAGTCCAACTAATGGCGTGGGAAATAAGTCAAAGGGGACAGTTTCCAAAGTCAGACGATACTCAGAATCTCAACTAGGGTCTAAAAACTCACAATCTGCAACTCAAACTACACTAACTGACGACTTAATTGCTAACAATGTAAAAAGTCAGGATACCCGACAGACAATCAATAAGCAGCAGCTTAGGCAAGATCTGCCGACTTCAAAAAGACCGAATAATAGTGGTGGAACCAGGGGAGCAGGAGAGAGTTTTATCGACTTGAGACTGCTGAAAGATTACCAATTCCTTAACATGGCATCTTTCAGCGCACTATGCACAATGACTGTGGTGAACTATCCTATAGTTTTATACGTGTACATCATTAGTACTTTTAGTACTTGCGAAGGATGCACAAAGGAGGCAGACGTGGCTTTAATTATCATTTACATGGTTGATCTCATTTCCCGTCTGCTGTTTTCGTACTTGGCAGACGTAGCTGCATTTTCGAAACGAAGAAGTTTTCATGTGGGATGCGCCTGCGCTGGGGTTCTTATTGCAAGTAATTATTTCAAATACAACAATTAAAGTCATAATTGTAAACATCAATAACTAGCTATCTGTGATCTGAGACTTTTATTGCAATTACGTACCACTAACTTTTTTATTTGTTTTTTCCATTGTAGCTACAACCGTGATCGATGACATCACCCTAATTTATTGTTACTGTGTAGTTTATGGTATATGCTTAGGATTAATTATGACCTCTGAGTATTTAATGTTCATTGAATGCTTCGGATCTCAACGATTTCCTCATGCATACGGCTTCGTCAATCTGTGCAAAATTGTCGTGATTGCTGTGCTAGGAGTAATTGCGATCAACCCATTAGCTGTATATCAGTATCCGATCCATCCATTGGACCAAGATGACACCCCAAGAAACAGTTCTTCATTTGACCTCCTAGGTTGCAAGAATATGTCATTTTCCCTTTCTTACTTTAGTTTTGATCATTCAAGTGCTCGTAATATAAATGATTACAAGTTTTTTTTATGATCACCAGATTCGTCATTACCAGCCTCATTGGCATCTACACGAATACTCTTGGGTCTAGCTGTGCCATCATTTTTATGTACATTAGCATGGCTTATGGAGGATATCTATAAAGTGGCATTGCGAAGATGTTCAATACACCATGAACCTGAAAAGATGGACACGAGAAATATGAATATTGCATGAATATAAAAAATATCTTGTAACTTTTACCACATAAAGACCACTGATAGACTTTTTAAGGATTACTAAAATAATATTTATTACGTGTAACTATAACATTATAATTATGAAATTAGACGTAACAGTGAAAAAGGGCACGAATAAATTACAAACCTTCCTCAAAATTTAACATCTGCACTGAATTTACAACTGCCATTAACACACACATGCTCTCATTAAATAATATCAAAGGTTGCTCAGCAACTTCCTAACTTCTTCCACCATGCTAGACTCAGGAACTTCCAACTCTTTTCGGTCTTTTACATTTCTGATTTTCACAACGCCCTTTGAAACCTCATCTTGACCAATAACGATGACCCATGGAATATTAGCCTCCTCACAGTACTGTAACTGCTGCAAAAGTTTGGGATTTGGTTTATACGAGAGTTCCGCTTTTAGACCAGCATTCCAGAGTAATGTAGCCAAACGCAGCCTATGTGGAACCATGTCTTTCTGTGCACTGGCCACATAAACTTGTACGTCATATGGTCTAAGAGAATCTTTCTGCTTTTGTTCGAGAATACTGAAAATACGTTCCACTCCAATGGAGACTCCGACACAGGGTACCTGCCGCTTATTAGCATCAAACATGCCAACAAGATTATCGTAACGTCCTCCACCAGCAATGCTGCCCACAGAAATTGTTTCATTTTCTCCAGTAGCTATAAATAAAGAAGAACGGTTTAAAAAATTCCTTCAGAACTTCTAATTCAATTAAAAATAATTATCATTATATTGATTCACTTACTTTCCACAACAGCTTCATAAATTACACCGGTGTAGTAGTCGAGACCTCTTGCCAAGCTAAGGTCAAACAACACTCGAGAGTCGTCAATACCCAACGCTTGGATGTACTTTATTAGCAATTGCATGTTGTCGATTCCCTGTTTTGCCAACGGACTGGACAGTAGTTTCTGGTTCTCTTGTAGTGCTGCTATTACTTTTGAAACTGATCCATTTATTCGTACAAACTCAGCAATGGTATTAATCTCATCGTCTTTCAAGCCCTTCATTGTCCTCAATTCATGGGCTACCTCTTCCCACGGCATTTTATCCAGTTTGTCAATTGTTGATGATACACCTCTAAACAAATCTGGCGATATGCCAGCCACTTCAAATATTCCATCTAAAATCTTTCGGTGGTTTAGTTTAATTAGGAACTTTCCTATATCAAGGCAACTCAAGATTTCATCCAAAATCTTCACAACTTCAGCATCAGGAATCATTGAATCATACTGCCCAGCAACGTCGAAATCCTAGAAAAAATCAATTCAAACCAGTTACACAACAACTTAATTACCGCAACTACAACCCAAAAAAATATAGAATGCACGTACACATTGGTAAAATTCTCTGTAACGACCCTTGGCGATGGCAGGATTATCACGGCGGTAAACTTTTGCAATTTGGTAGCGCTTAAGCACACTTATTTTATTCATAGCAACATAACGAGCAAATGGAACTGTTAAATCATATCGCAAACTGAGGATTTCACCTCCCTGGTCCTTCAGATCGTAAATAAGCTTGGAGTCATCCCCATATTTCCCCGTGAGAATTTCCTTTAGTTCAAAGACAGGAGTATCAATTTGCTGCGCACCATGACGTTTAAAAATTGTGGTAATTTTGTCAAGGACGTCACTCCGAATTCGCATCTGGGCTGGATTGAAATCTCTAGTTCCCTACAAGAAACAAAATGAATAGTCATTTATTTAGTCCAAAGCTGATATTTAGTTTATAACTTCAACATGATTTATCAAGGTGATTAATAATTCAATTATAAATTAGCTATACCTTTGGTACTTTAAGTATCACATTTTGGGGATTAGATGCATTGTTTTCAGCATCACCACCACCACCTCCAGCACTCACCCCACCACGTGCACGCCTTTGAGCTTGATCTAACACCATTTCTTCCTGCTGAAGCTTTTGTGATGAAAGAAGTCGGAAAGTTGTTGAAGTTGAATGCAATTTTTTCCAAGGATGACGCAACAAAATATCCAATTTCATCAGTGTTGAACACATAGTTAATTATAGAAAGTACCGATGACAGATGATGACACCATGCACAGTTATCAAGTAGCACCAAAAAATAAACAAGATCAAAAATTCTACTTTAAATCAAAACAGGCTTCCAATCAGCTGAAAGTAATATTGTCACTTTGCTTGTCACAGTACCTGATAGCTGCTCACTGAGGGATCTTCTCTAAGAAGCTTTAGTCGTTGGGTTTGATATTTCACACATGCGTCGAATACTTCCTTCTGGCTCTTCATCGCCTACAAAAAAAATGAGCAAAATGTTTAGCAAATTGCATCACTACATTTCGATGTCTGAAAAACCGTCCAATTTCTGAAAACATTTAGCTACAATTGTACTTACACAGTCTCACCTTCAGTAACAATATCTAAGGTCAAATTCGACTAAGCTTTTTATGAACATTTAACCAAGGCAGCAGTTGACAATTTTAGCGAAATTGAAAAACAAATCTGTACTCTTGACACTTCGCTCACGTACAACGCACAAAATATTTTCACTTTTTTGACAATTTCGTAGATCAGCACTTTTAAGATAGAAAATTAAGTAGGTCACCACAACAACAATCACACATTCATTCTTGTCGTAAAAACTGCAGCTGTTTACTTCACAATTTTTTTGATCAATGAATGATGTACCAAAAGTAAAAAGGCAGAGAATTCCTGCATGCTTGCTGCAGCGGTGCGGTGGTGGTGTGTCGATGGTGCTTGCTGAGTGCTGCCAATGGCGAGGCAAGGCAAGGCAAGGCAATTCATTGCAAATGGCAAGGCAGCAGCACTAGCACAGCACAAGGCAGGCAGGATGATTTAATGACGGAAGGCAAGGTAAAAAGGGAAGGGAAGTGTATTTGTTGTAAAAAATATACAATGTAGAAACTGTACCAAAATTTTCAGAGCATGAGGCAATGGGCAAATGTGCGTGATGCAATGCAACTAGCAAGTCAGTTCAATTTATTGCCGTATTAAGCGCCTTACTAGTGTTGCTAGTACCTGAATCTGTAAATAAGTGCATGTTTTCTGCTCTCAAGCTCCATTACATAAAGAATGACGCATCGCAATTCGCAATTCACTGTCTGCAATGAAATGAAGTGTCTTTGCAAGGTGCAAGGTAACTGGCACTGACAGATTGATGAAATGATTTAAATGATGAAGTGGAGCTTGTGTAGATGTAGTTACGTTACGATTCACGAACATTCATATTATTCCATCTTTTCAAACACTTTCTAGGGAAAGCTCCATGAAACTTTAAGTATGGTTGTGCTATATTAATCGTCCTGGTCGTATTTTCTAGGTTGCAAACACGGCTCCACGTGGTCCACGTGCATCTGTTTATGATTTATCTCATCCATCTAGATAATCAAGTTGTAGGTAATCAGGTTATGCACAACTTTTGAAATCTTAACGACTGTGAATCTCTACTATAACAATGAATTTGATAAAATTGATAATGTTATAAATGTCATAAATATGTCATGTTTATGCATAACTCGACTTGCAAGTCTTCATGCAAAGAAGTGCATTCTTTCAGCTTTGGCTTTTTGGACTCGTGTCTTTCTTGAGTCGTACGTGTAAGAAGAAACCCTTATCATTTCCTCGTGTAGTAGTTGCAAGATGCAAGTGCAATTCAATTAACTGTAGTACACCACTGCCGCCGCCTTTAATATGGATGTGGAATTTTATGTATCGATTCCCTGTTGTACTGTCATTGTAACATCTTCAACCTTGATTTTGAATTGAGTAATATAAAAAGCATCTCAATATTGCATTGCTATGATCTAGATAATATGTGGACGGAATATATTCTGTCGTAGAATAACAGGACAAAGAAAAAGGGAATTTTTTAATGTCATCGCATCATCAGTCTTGTTGTCATCATGAATATGACAACGCGATAAATTTTCATTCGCCATGCTAGTAACCAATAATTCAATTTTTCACTCAATTTTTTGGGAATACGTTTAGGAAATAATATCAATGCAAATCAATATTAGAAATATGCTCAAGCAAAAGTCTCAAATGCAAATGTTCTGTACTCATACGCACAAAATTGCGTGTAGTGGTGTTATTATACCTTTAGAAAAAGGGGAAGGAGGCTTATCAAATATTATAGGATTTTAGACAATAGTATCGATTACTGATATGGTGTGACAGTTGTGATTTTATATACATTGCATACCTGAATTAATGGTCAAGTAAATGTTAGATTAGAACCAATATGT
>JAQFZG010000484.1:0-32300 GCA_034695465.1 Entomobrya nicoleti
ACTGGACTTCTATCATTTTCCGCCGATTGCAAGATTGCAAAACCCGCCGAAAATTGATGACCAAAACCGGCCAAAAGAGAATTGATGACCAACACCGGCAAAAGTGAAGATACCAGTTTTTTATAGTTTTTTATAACCGCTTGGAACAGCCATCGGTTATAACAACAATATCAAACCAAAATGGCTTTACTTGAGTTTTAATAAATAAATATTGTTTGCTACTCGTTTATGAGTTTCAATCTCCAAATACTGGATTTGTTGTCCCATTTATTTTTAAACATAAGAGATACATAAGGTATGTATACCTTAACTATGCCTATGTGCCAGTGTCATAGCTTATCATTTAATCATTTTTAAGAATCTTGTCAGTAGATACTTCTCAGAAGTGTTTTAGTATGTTTTCTTAACATTGGGAACTTTACATCTAATTGAAAAATGGGAAAGGCTTGGATAGACTTAAGTGATGTCATCAGCTTGTTATTTCACAAGTGTCAAGTATTTTGTACGATCTATTGACCTGGAGAGCATATCTATAAAAAAAACTCTTCATACGGTCGATTCCTTTTACAGGATCATGTTTCACCATTACTCGATATCGGAAAAAAACATAAAAACTAACTACATGTAATAATACAAACATGCATTTGTCATACATAAATTCATCAGAACTATATATTTGTCTAGTTTTCAGCGGAATTGCTGCAAATATTTTCACTGCTTACTTAAAAGATGCTTACAAAAAACCTATTACTCCAGAATAATTCATTGACTTTTGATTTTCAAATTATTATTTAATGATGAGAAAACACGGGATTCTTTAGTAGAAATTATTATTATTAAAAATATTCGAAATCAAGTAGTCCGAATTCAAAATTTTGCATGTATGAAAATCTTTCATCATGATCATCATATATAGTTTTAAGTATCTCTGATGTTACTGCCTGGTTTTGATTTATATTTTTTACTTAACTTCGTTGAGGTTTTTCATACTTGGTAACATTGCGATAAATTGTATTTCCAACGCAAGACTCAGTAGACATAAATTGCTCAAATAATATTATAAATCCATCCATTCAAGACTCACCAACAATTACAAATTATTTTTATTAAAAAATAATTACAACGTGGATATTATAATAGGTAATATAATATGTAGTTAGTCACGTCGTCGCAAAATAGGACTATGCTATATGAATATAAAGTTACATCAAGAAAGACGCCAAGTGACTGTCTTTTCTTCACACAATATTGACTTTGCACGGTAATCTAATCATGAAATTTTCGTTTCTAGTACAAAATACACAATCTACAATGCTTGTGATTGTGATCATAATATTCTTCATATCCTGGCTTCTCTTTCTACTGTAAACTTTATTTTTCACTGCTGCTGCTGCATATGTCCTTCCATTATTACACATATATTATTGCATCATATATCCCTTTAAACAAACAAAGGCCAAACAAGTTTTTCTGGAGCTCAGTTTTGTATTCTTTCATATTTGCAATTACATTAGTATTAGCCAGTTGGCAGTGTAGTATTCAGAGCCACCGGCAGCTTTGCATTGCATTGTTCTGTAAAAAACGGAAAAGGAATACATAATCGCTAAATCGCTCGATATAGCTTTTCAACTACGACGTACTTGTACCATCAACATAAAAAGCAATATTAAAGCTTTACTCACTCGGAAGATGTGTGTGCTTTCTTTCCCCTGCTGAACTGAAGCAAAAAAACAACCACTGTCGTAGGACCAAATATGAGGAAGGATTGTGACTCTGATTGCAGGCAAACTGTTTTTTGTTGCGGATTTTAAGTGTTATAGGCATTGGCCTTGCAATGCAGAGATAATCATGCCCCTGAATGAAAAAGATGAATCTATGTAGTTTGACAACGCGTATCATATGAAGACGCACACAAACACTCGGAGGAGGGTTTGAGAACAACACGTTACATTTTTGCTTGTTTCACAGTTTTACAACAAGAGCATGGTTTTTATGCATACATTCATTTAGTCTCACCAGTTCAGTTGAGACAAGTCAAGCTAACTGTTTTAACAGTCATAGTATAGCAGTGCAGTAGAATTTCGCAATAAACAAAACAAGAGTATTAAACGAAGCAAGGTAGAAGCATATATTTTTGAAGGGCAATTTTTCTACAACTGCATGTTTCTTTCATTAGGTAACTAGTCTGATAACGATAAGAAAGACGATTTGATAAATTCTTTACCAGGCAGACATATCACATTTCTGATTTAGCACTAGTCTTAAGTTATGTTGTACGTTATGTCACCGCAGATGGAAAAGACGTGTGTTTTTAGCTAGTACCACAGTGTGTCTGATTAAAAGAAAATAATCAAGTGGGATAATTTAATATAAATTAAAATATTGATATTCAAGTGGGTTTAAATAAGCTAAACCTGTTGTGACAAGTAAAGTGATATGCAGAAGATGAATCAAAGTTCTGATGGGAATCCATTGATAAAAATTCCACAAGGTGTCTTGGAGGGGTTTGTGCTCCGAAGCAGGCACAGGAAGGACTATTTTGGATTTTATGGAATCCCGTACGGGAAGGCAGAACGATTTGAGGTTATTCATGTGGTTTTTTTTTCAGAATTCTTTTTCATATAATCTTTAATGGTTTCATATCAATGACCAGGATATTTTTCATGCATATTTTCTTCCAGCATTGCAATACATATACAATTTTATAGGCATTGGACAAATAAGGATGATAGGAGATTTAAGAATTGATACAAAATTTTAGCATCCTCATGCATCACACGATAAACGTAGCATTCGTGGTTTATATACATAAACATGCCTTTGTTCTTCTTTTTAGCTTCCCAAAAAATGGGAATCCTGGAACGGCACAATGAATGCAACCAAAGCGAAAGACAGATGCATCCAATTTATTCCAAGCCCAAGCAAGCGTTTCATTGGCTCAGAAACCTGTCATTACCTCAACGTCTTTACACCAGTGGTATGTTGGTATTTTATGTTAAATACATTATTTTAAATTTTTAAATACATGATACAAAAGCACTCAAACAACTTAATGTGCAAATGCATGCATTTTTTTTGAATTTCTCACAGTTTCCACTTCCAGATCCTGACGACGTAAAAGGTCGTCCGCCTGTCGTGCCTTCAAAACAATTTCCGGTAAAATTTAATATTAAACTTTGAAATCAATCCTTTCTAAAGATTTTGTTTTGTTAGGTGATCGTTTTCATACATGGAGGCGGATTCAATATTGGAGGAAGTGATCTTTACGGTAATAAGCTTGGTTTTTATAGTAAAATGACTTATTTAAAATGAAATAGCATACATGTCATGTCAATTTGTGATAATTTTTATTCAAGGTAACAAGTTCCTAGTAGATGAGGGTGTGATTTTAATTACCGTTAATTATCGTTTGGGAGCGTTGGGCTTTATTAATTTTGGCGAAGGACCTGCAAATCTTGGTTTGCACGACCAAGTCATAGCTCTCCAGTGGATAAATGAAAATATCCAGTACTTTGCCGGTGACAAGCACAATATAACGTTACTGGGGCAGAGTGCCGGAGCGGCATTGGTACATTTTCACATGCTGTCACCTTTGAGTGCAGGTGATACATTCCATGCAAAAACATGCACATACTTTCATTTCACAGAAAAAGGATACAAAAAATACATATCCTTCCAAATATTCGTGTTTGAAATTGCATAAGTAAATTAAATGAAACTTTTTTTTTTGCTTAATGTAGGGTTATTTTCAAAGGCTATTCTCCAAAGTGGCAGCGCATTGTGTCCTTGGGCATTTAATTATGCACCGGCAGAGAAACTAAAGAAACTTCTCAAGCAACTTGACATTAACGGATTTTCCAACAGTAACAAGACTGAAGTGATCACAAAGCTGAGACGCTTGGATGCAAAATCGATTGCTGCACAACGTTTGAACTATGACGTATGCATGAAATTTTAATTAGTTTTTAAATTAGTTTATGCACATATATTGTTAGCTTTTGAACTTATGTATTTTGTTTTTTGCACTGCAGTCATTGAAGGAAGAACCTCCAATAATTCATTTCGCTCCATCAATTGAATGTGGTCCAGACAATGATCGAAAATTTTTGACTGACTCTCCCGTAAAACTTTTGTATTGCGGCCAACTGAAAACCGAAGTTCCTCTAATTATTGGCGTGAATGGACAGGAGGGCTTGTACACAGCACTACGTAAGATAATTTACCTAACAGCTTGTTAAAAAAGTTTAAACAGATATATATAGAAAATGCGTCCTTGAATTTGAACGGTGACGATCTCTTATGTAGCTATTCTTCGAGATCCAATGAAAGTGAAAGCATTGAATGACCACTGGTCTCATGAACTGCCAAAGCATTTAATGTACAAAAAGGACAGTATCAGCCAGTACGAAGACATTCCAAAAATTCTCAGGAAATATTATTTCGACTCCAAGCCAATTGTCTTTCCTGACAGTCCGGATGCGAGAGAAAAGTTAACAAATATGATATCCGATCGTTTATTCAACTACCCCATCAGGAAAACTGCTTTAATTCATCGGTCTCTGGTAAAGGATGCAACAAATAAAATCTACTTGTACCACTTTGAGTACAGCGGTGATTACAGCTTTTGCAATGGATTTGAAGTCAGAGAAACCTATGGAGCTTCACATGCAGGTAATACTAAAACGGGACTAGAATAAAATTGTTTAGTAAAATTGTCAACTATTAACCTGGATTATCCTAATTTTTGTTCTTTACAAATTGTTTCATAGACGAGCTTCAGTATTTAATGAATCAACGGGTCTTTTACTCTAAAATTACTCCTGGTTCTCAAGCTGACCTCATGATTGACAAGATGGTGGGACTGTGGGGTAGTTTTGCTAAAACTGGTATTCCTTCACATCCCAGACAGAACAACGATTGGACGCCAGTGCCCTCAAAGGACGAAATACAAGCAGAAGGGCTTAAGTATTTCAATATCAACATGCAAGACAGCATGATTGATGAACCTTTCACTGAGAGAATGGGTAATATAACCAATATGAGATTCATTTTATGCATATTACATAGTTTCATATGAATTAGAATATTTAAATAATGTTACACTTTTTGTGAACTTTTAGAATTTTGGGACCATCTTCCGAACCCTTCGTTTTAATTTTCTGATGCTGACGACTTAACGGATTTGTAATCTATCCTTAAACTATATAGCATTCCAGTAACTTTTAAATATGTTTGGTTAATCGTTAATCAATAGAAATAGGAATTATCTAATGGTTAATCAAAGAGTTTTTATGATGAATATAGTTTGTAACTACTTACTATATAGCAAGTAATTTAGACTAACCATTGGACGAAAATCCGATACATTTAATCCAACCATCACATTATAGTTTTTTAGTATATTTTCGATTTTAACATAAGATGTATGTATTTATACATAAGTGATATTTAACGTGTTGTGTGTTACCAATAAAATCAGAGTGGGATAGATTAAGCAAATTGTCTTATTCGTTTGTAGGAAGGAGTGCATGAATTTCTGGCCAATGTAAATTTGAAGCATTCAAGCTTTCAAGGTCAGAGAACATTTTTATCGACTTAAAGTTTACTAGAGCTAGTACTAAAGATTTTGTAATAATCCTTCAACTTTAAAATTACACTACGCTGTCAACTGTACTTACAAGAAAATAAAAATATCTGAACTCAATGCAAATTTACATGTCATGTGAAATCACTAACAGCATTCCGACCAATTCAAGCGAATCATGCTATGCTGTTTATCATAAAAAGCATTAATGTCTACTGACAGCGAGCCTAATTTATTAACTAAGCGTAATATTCTCATTGGCTTGTTAAATTGGTTTGATAATTTGATCCTATCGTATTTGTGACAAGATGACATACAGAGATGCTAAATTTAGCTAACATGAGTGCAGCGTGGGAGCAACGGAAAGGTATTATGCTAAAGTTTAAGTTCGCACGGACATAAATGTTTTTAGGTATCTTATTTGTCTCATTCAATCATTAATACTGTGATTCAGACTCGTTTTCATTTCAATAAGCCTATATTTGAAATTTTTTACTTGGGGCTATTTCCATTTCATTCAAGCATCATCCGTTCATGTCCAAGCAGACGAATTTCAGATAATAGCAGTTTGTCGCAAACTCAAGGTTTTTGCACAGTAATATATTTTTTCCTTGCCCACTTAAAGGAGGAAACCTCAAATTTGTCGTAAACTTTGAGTGCCTTTTTTTGTGAATTTGATTCCAAAATGGCCAGCCTACCAATGAATTGTAATAGCATGGACGTGAAACTTCAAAGGAAACGGGAATGTACGCACCAAATTTTGGAAATTAAAAGAACAAAAAATCTCACATGGGAAAGCATGGCCAAAGCGGTAGATCGTTCTCCTGTTTGGGTAACTGCCTGCTGTTTAGGTAAATAAAATGATTTAACCAACCATTTATATTAAAGTCTTAAGATTTTCATATAAGCCACGATTTGAGTATGCAAACATTTTAGCAATGTTAATTCCTTTCCTTTCAAGGTGAGGGATCAATGGACGAGCCTTCGGCTGAAAAACTTGTCAAGTTTTTGGATGTTGAAGATACCAACGAAAGTCTTCGTATCAAGGAAGTTCTTAAGGAACCACCAATTAAGGGCCAAATTCCCATTGACGTGCTAGTCCAAGACCCATGCATTTATCGCTTACAGGAAGTGACAATTGTGTACGGAAATGCAATTAAAGAGTTAATCCAAGAAAAGTTTGGTGATGGAATTATGAGCGCCATTGATTTCAAAATGGAAGTTGAGAAGGAGGAAGATCCTGCAGGAGATCGTGTCCGCATCGTAATGAGTGGGAAATATTTGCCATACAAACGCTGGTAGCTCATTCATAATATCAGTTGAATTGATGTATGATTTAACAAACTTTTATGCTTTGTTATTTTATTTTCCGTGCTCTAAATAATAAAAACGATTTCTTGATTTTGAGACAATTCCCAATTCATGACCTCATTGCATGTGAAATCATACATTTTTATCTAACACTAGTCTTTCTTCACGCAACAACATTGACAGAATAGCTCATGTTTTTTGCGGTTACTGCTTATATGGAAGTGTTCATAATCATAACGTTATTTAAAGACAAACAGGAAGATGTGTAAAGGTGACAATGAAAATATAGACACCCTTGAATTTGCGTTATATCGGTATTAAAGCATGTTTGTTCCTTTCCCATTACACTTATTTCAGGAACTTAGCTAGTAATTGTACGTTGTATCTTGTAAATTCTTCCTTTTTTAATCAGCCAATTTTATTATCATACTATAAAAGTAAGATTAGCATCCAGGTTAAATACACGATACCTTTATTCATGTCATATATTGGATTTATAGCACACACTTAAATGACATGCTCTTGCTCTTTACTTCTTTGTTCATATTCAAAAAAGGGACGTAATAAGTTTTCTAGTTTACAACTGTCACATATATCGTGTGAAACATACGTGTACCTGAAAGCTGTATTTTAATTTTTAATTGTACATTGCATTGCATAATAAAACCAAAAGGTACGATGTTGCAGAAGATGACCACAGAGATGAGTAAAGAAGAGCATGTTCGTAACTTAATTGCTTGTTGTAAGCATATAAAGTCAAGGACAGAATATGGTTAAAAAATGTTTACACATTCCTCGCATCTTCAAAAACGATTTGTACAACAAATAGCAGATGTAATAAATACATAGTTTACAACGTAGTTTATTGTAAAAAGTAAAACCTTAATAGCAAATTTGGATAACAGGTTGAGGGTACTGACGTGAATGTAGTTGCTGGCAGTTCTCATACATTGTACAATGAGTGTAACTGCCAACTAACTGTAACTCAATTCTCCACATTAATGGGTAAGCTATATGTTGTATGTAGACGGACAACAAAAACAAATTCACTTCTCATTCCCACCAACGCATCGTTCCCCTTCACAGACAATTTTCTGTTTTATAATTCAGTCACATCTCCCAGTATTAAATAACTGATTAAAATTATCAAGTCAAAATTTAATGATCAATCAATTTTAAGAGTACTTAATTATGAGTATTCGCATTGTAAAAAAATAAAAAGAATGACTATTATTTTTTATTTGTTTCCACTTTCCTTAAACAAACTTCCCCAAGCATGTCAATTAACTAAGTAAATTCGGATGAATTACAGGAAAATGTTCTTAATTTGTTTCCATAATTAGGTTTTTATGTAAGTACCATGTTGCAAGTAAGTAAGTAACAGTTTTGAGTAGGTTTTCAGAGCAAGCATCATTATGATATGTTCCCAATTTTATTTGATGAATTATGCAAAAGTAAGTCACGTGATATCTGTACGTGATATTTCATCCTAGAATTGTTGTCCATGTTTTATTACCAAACCATTTGGTTTCAAAATTAATCTGCTATTTAGAATTATTGAAAAGAAAATTTCACATGATTTATCTCTTTCAAATTAACGTTGAACAGACAAATTTACTATTCAATTACTACTCTTTTCACAAGTAACGATTTGTTTCGTTGAACAACTGGAAAATTCTTTTCACCAGATCCATTTCATGCATTCATTTACTCGAAATTTCATAATCCCACATGATTTTTTGTTTAGAATTTAGTGCGAATAATATGTTGTTCAGAACATAAGTCATTTATGCAAATTGCGGCCAGCGGAATTTTGCTAAAATGTTTGCCCGAAATTGCCCAACAAATTTTGTAATTTTGAGTACATAAAGATGAGTCTAGTCTTAAAAGTCGATCAACTTCAAATTGGTTCAACTAAGTGCACACATTATTAAGAACCAAAACTGAAATACCAATCTTTTCCATGCCATGAAATCAATTTAAGTTCTACCACACGAAATATTGTGAAATAATGAGCTATCATTCCAAACCTAGGTAATTACCTGCTCACAGGAAGAAAGAGTTGAGTTTTTGCTTACCACGCGAAATTGAAAGTACAACACCCTGCATTCCATTTCTTTCGTTGGCACGCGGCATGCGTCATTATTATGGCCTGCTTAATTACATGGGAACCTCTTTTTTGCAAATAAATCTTCTTTTTTCCTGTCGACTGCTCTTTCAATCCAACAGTACAAAACGGTTATGCTGATCTGCAGTTTGAGATAATATGCTTATGTTGCACTCTGAATGTTTCAGCTTTTTACTGCATGAAAAAAATATGACAGCCGTACTTTGTTGATCAATCCGTGTTTGGAATGAACTGAAAAAATTGTATGATGACACCAACCACCATGCATAACATCCAATCATAAGCTTTAAGTACAAGTACTACAGGTAGTTAAACACTTTTCGTCTTGGTTGGCTTTACAAAATGTTTTAAAATATACAGAGTAACATTATTGTATTTAAGTTAACGAAAATTGACAATATCACGTATGGGCATCAACACGAAAACAACTAATCATATCACATGAGTCAACAACAATGCAAAAGAAAACCGTCTCTCAACCGCACGTAAATAAATAAGACCTTCAAAAAATATTTTCAGTTCCCAACACACTTGGTTGGTAGTGCACAAGATTACACGGAATAAAAACTGTTTAGCACAATATATATACAAGTTTGCATTATGATAATTTTGCACTCAACTTCAAATGCAGGGGTTATTCTTTTTATTCTTCAGTGACTTGACTTGCCTATATTTTGATGACTGTTTGTGATCAGTGTATCCATTTTACAAATCTTACATATATACCTACAACCTGCCTTGCCTGTGTACACACGGTTTCCTTTCACGAACTCCTTTCATAATATATTGTTGTGCCTTTTTGCCTTGCCATTTATAGACCCTATAGACACGCTAATTCAGTGTCTTTGAAACATTAAACATTATTATCAACCCAAGTCGTGCATTTTAAAGGGTACCAAAATTACCATCAACCATGTTAAAATTTTGTAACCTGTGTCATCATCATCAACAATGCCAACACACCTACTACTCCACTGCGTTTTTTCATTTAACGCTCAAATGTTAAAAGATTCTGTATCCAATGCTGCTGGTGAAGCAAGTGCAACAATGCTCATACTCAAACGTACTTCAAAAAGGATTCAAAGGAGTGTTTCCCCTATCAAAAGAATCCAAATTGAATGAAGAGCTGTTTTAGTACTGCGCACTGTGTAATTTACCTTCATTAAGTTTCATCGTCACATCCCAGTATTAAAACGTAGTAAGTGTAGCTTGTAATTGATTGTTTAATATCATTCAGCGTTGAAATAGTAATTTCGTGTCATTGTCACACGCGGCTATGTACTAGGTTTAACCTAACATATATTACACGCTTATCTACACCCTTAGACGATTGCTTATATTGATAAAGTTTAAAGGTTACAATAACAGTGTTGTTGACTCTTTTGCATTTGTATGAATAAGCCTTCATAACAAAATGGTGTGTTGTTGGTGAACGGTGATGTGCAACAAAAACGTTAATTTCACTTCTTGTAAACCAAGAGCGGACATTTTTTTCGTGAGTATTGGTATGTAATGCGTAGTCTGGCAGCGGGTTAAATTGAGATCGGACGCTGATGGCTATCCAGCAGCAGAATGAAATTAGGAGATTTCCGTTCGGTGTTAACGAGAATATTTCATATTCTTAATGTGTCTATGAGCCTTCTTAGTAGTGAGAGGGAACTGCCTACAGATCCAACAGCATTTTTACCGGATGGCTATAGTAGTAAACCAAGTATTAGACAAGGTCGTGCCAAATTTAAAAATGATAGTGAAGTGGAGTCGTTGGGGAAGCGAATGCTTCCTCCGAGAGTTACAACAGAGTTGGGTGAGATTGAAGGATATTACATGAGAGTTGTCAGTGGAAGGCACATTTACGCGTTTGAAGGTATCCAAATCCAAATTGTAAAACTACGTTATTTTGAGTACGACAAAGTTTTATGCTATGCATTCAAAAGGTGATTTTGTGTGACGAATTTATAATGATTTTTTTTGGGGCATTCCGAAAAAAATTGCAGGAATCCCCTATGCCGAGCCACCAACCGGTGATAGACGATTTAGAGTAATACTTTCATATCATTTATTAAGAAGATGTAACTGAAGTAATGTGTATGTGATAAATTGGGCGTGCTTTACCATGTTATCTTGAATTCTCCAGCCACCGGTACCAAAAGAAAAGTGGAATGAGACATTGTACGCAAAATCATGGGCTCCTAGATGCTCACAAACAAGGGGAGGACCGGCTTCACGACATGTGGGCAACGAAGATTGTTTGTATCTGAATATTTATACCGCAGTGGTATGATATTAATTAAATAAATAAATTCATAAATATATCCACAATCCACATACTATACTTAAAATCTTTGAAATCATAAATTATTGTCACAGCTTCCCACAAAAGGAAAGAAGTCAAAATTACCTACAATGGTTTTTGTGCATGGTAAGTAATTTCGTACTATTTGTGTTTAATATTTGTTCGAAATCAATTCACAACTGTATGGAATATCTATGTACAATTATTGATCCACAACAGGTGGGGGTTTTTATATGGGATCAGGAACAGATTATGGTAAGTTTATGAATTGTGAAAGCTTTGTTGAAACTATGTATTATTATTATTATGCTCAGCAAATAGCTAATACTTTCCCATTTTGTTAATTATTTCCAGGTCCTTCCTACCTGTTACAGCAAGATATCGTTTTGATAACTATAAATTATAGATGTATGTACAAAATATTTTTTTTGGGGGAAACATGAAAAAAATAATTCTTGTTCAATACTAATTAAATTTTTTTCGTACTAATTGGTACTAATTTTATGTGATGATTTCTGCTATCTAGTAGGAGTATTTGGTAAGTTGTCAGCAAACAATTTTTCTTCCATGAATTTGCATACAACTAAAATAAGTATTTAATGTGTAATTAAATAGGTTTCTTCACTGACGGAACTAGTAGTGCCAGTGGCAATTATGGTTTAAAAGGTATATCATATAATATGTACCTATTCCTAAGAATTTTGATTAATACGGGTAAATGAGATCTATGCATGCATGATATATAGTTTTGTGGTCTTGTGGTTTTTTAGATCAAAGTTTAGCCATTAATTTCATTCACGAACATATTCACCACTTTGGAGGCAACCCAGACCAAATTATTTTGTTCGGTCAGAGTGCAGGAGCGGTTTCCACACATTTTCATGCCATGTCTAACCACAAGCATACCAAATCAAAAATTTCAGCTGCGATTTGTATGAGTGGAACTGCCTTCAACACATGGGCAATCAGACCTTCTTCAGAAATGATTAGATTGGCTGTTCGAGTTGCAACGTTAAATGGCTGCAGGCCAGAGCTAGGATCTCAATATATGACGGACTGTTTGAGGACAAAGTCCAGTGCCAACATTTCAGCGTCAATGTCCTTAGCTGCGGTAAACAAACAAATCCTTCGAGGATCCCTCTTAGCCACACTGATAAACTATTATCCAATTTATATTTATATTAGAATCAATATCCTGAACTGTTTTCAATTCGTTAAAGGTTATGGAACGGCGGATATTCCTACCAGTCATAGAACCCGATGTAGAAGGAGCATTCATAACGAAATCGCCCAGAAGCTTGTATAAACTTGGGCAAGTTGCTAGCATACCATTTATTTTTAGTATGACCTCCAAAGAGCTGGAGCTTGGTCTAGGTATGCAAACTGTTAAATACATATTTCAAATCTAATACATATATGTATATGCACATCATGTTTAAAGGCATTTAAATGATTTTTCATTCTTGAATTTATCAGCCTTCAAATTTGCTGGCCTTGAAAGAGTACCTTTAAGTACCATACCTTTGGCAGTTTGGCCATTGGCTCCTCAACTTTTAGATTTTCAGGGAAAAGTTGGCAATGACTTCATAACTACTATGAAAATAATTAGGCATTATGGCGGGGAGAGATTTCTATCAAAAAATCCAGAATCACTTGGTCAGGTAAATGAGAAGTTGCTAATTATTCACTATATTGCCTAAGATTGCATACAATCGGACCAATTAACCTAACTACTTCTTTAAATAGATTGCAACTGATAGACACTTCTCTCATGGAATCCGAAAAGCTTTGGAATACCATTCCAAAATAGCGCCAACGTACGCAGAATACTTTGCATACAGACACTACTTGGGATTCGCCAATGATTTGCAGTTGAATCCATTTGATTTTGGATCAGTGCATGGTGAAGACGTACCCTTACTTTTTAATCGGACAGAGCGAAAACCTGTGGGACCGTATCAACGGGATTTCGCTATTGTTCAACTGCTCCAAAATCTATACACAAATTTTGCAACATTCAAGTATTATTCCCACATACAAAAATTAAACAAAATTACAAAAGCACACAACTTTTAATGAATACGATGATTCGACGATGATTGACAGCTATATTTTAACATAGGTATACTTTTTTCTAAATTAATTCTTTTAACTTTTAGAGAACCATTGTACACGTCCGACGAATTCAAAGATTTGCGCATTTGGAATAAAGTGGACCCCAATGCAAAGACAATTAATTTCCTTCAAATAGACAAAGATGTGAAGATGATTACTGTTCCTACCTTTGAAAATGCAACTAAATTTTGGGACTCGTTAAATATAAGTGATTTGTAGTTTATTTATGTTAATAAAGTTTATCTGTTTAATTATTTACTTAACTAACGATCTTAATTGCAATTTGCATATTAGTTAAAAATCATTGAAATGTGGTAGCTTATTGTCAATTATTGAGTTCGAAAATAATATTGAAAGGTTCATAGGGAATTTCCCAGCAGTGCAGATATCCATTGCCCCTCAACTTGTTGGTGATGATGATGATGATGATTCTATACTGATGAAGTGATGATCCTTTGTTTCTGTAGTGCATTTTCCAAACGTCTGTATCCCGCATTGAACATGAAGGTAAGGTAAGCATGCAAGAAATAGACTCATGTGAGCATTGAGTGCATTGTTGACAGCGCGAAGCAAGTCAGATGGAATGAATCAACGGTTGTTTGTTTGTTGATTTGTTATGTCAAATGAAGTTGCATATTGCCATTTACACTTGTTTTTGTTTGCTTTCCTCGTAAATCAGCAGATATCACAGCACAGCAGTTAATTTAGCCTTGAATTTATTGATTACTGATCAGATCAGCCATTTAAAGATATCAATTTTATTGTTTGCCTAGTGTGCTAAGATATGAACAATTGAGATTTGGTTTGTTTATGTTCTTGTGGCCGGAGTCAGTGATTTGAGGTGTTATGTGGATTGTTGATTAGGATAGGATTATGCTCACTATCTGCACGGAATGAAGCTACGTAAAATTGGTGATTAAGTGACAGTTGGATACTTATATATGAAGGCAATTTAAGCGTAAACTGGTCAACTGGTTGAATGTTACAATTAAAGAAAGAGTGAATCTGAGAGCGAAAATGGATCAGCTAGTGAGAGAGGAAACTCAGCGGCTCTTGAGCAATCAAATGCGAGAAGCCAAACTGCAAAGACAAATTCAGGTAAAATTAATCATCAAGCAATGATAGTTTAGAAGATTTTATAGTTTTGTTCAATCAATGATTGATTAAATATAATGGTGTTAATTCAGTAGTGATTTATTTTTGAATTATTGTGTGTTCACAGGTGCTCCAGCAAGCTTTGGCATGGACAGAGGCGACAAGAAGAAAATTCGAAGAAGCTAGAGAGAAAGAAATCAAAGAACTTGCGGCAGCAGTCACTGGTCAAGTCCAAAATACAGCTATTCAAAATATTGAGGAGCTGACGAGAATACATGATTTGGAAATGGCTGAAATCGGCATGGCTCACCGAGCTGCAGCTGGATTTCAGAATGTGGAACGGTTGAAATCTTTGAAGAGGTTAAAAAATGAGACTGTTGCCAAAAACAGGGGTTCGGCAGCTATAATAAAGCATGCAAAAGAGAGAGAAGCAGAAGCCGCGAAATCTATGGCCATATTGAAACGCAAGGAGGAGGTCCGAAAACTTGAGGATAAGTTATCAAAGGACTTAATTAGTAGGCGACCTCTGTCTGTATCTAATACTAATCCAGTAACAGCGTAAGCATGCAATTACTTTTTATTAATGAATGAACAAAACTATTTATATAGTTTCCTAAATAAAACAAAAGTATTAAAAAAGCTTATTTACTTAATGACAGTTCAAGGATTGGCCCACCTGAATACCAACACAGCATTGCAAAAACTTTGAGAACTGCGTCCACAGCGAAACCTAAACCGAAGTCTCGATCGGCAACAGCACATTCCTTATCTAAGGCACCAACACCAAGCAAGGTGCAAGCACAACCCAAGTCTAAACTACAAATTAAATCCAAATCTGCGGGTGTTGGCAAAGATTATGTCAAGAAATCTTCTTCATCTAATCTGTCTTTGAGGGAGAGGGAGCAACGGGAACAGAAATCAAAAGAAGGTGCTTTGAAGCAAATGGTGCGTATAAAAGCTTCTGCTCCTTCTGAAGCAGCCACTGTTCACGAAGATTTTTCCGCTGCTGGGAACGTATATGGCGTTGGAGTGAAATTACGTCACAAGTACGCGCAAGCAGCTAGAGGTGAGCCTCAATCTCTGCCTACACCAGTATCTTCGCAGGTCAGGTATTTTGATGCTAACGTACCCCAAGGAGAAGTTAAATATTTGGCACCGGACGGATTATCAGTTAAGGAATCAAGAAAGATGTACAGCCCAGATGCATGGCAAAAGGGTAGAAAGTCATCAGAAGAATCAGTACAGCGGAAACAGGATCAGGCTTTAAAGGACGAGGAAGTGTTACAGAAAGCTGCAGAGAGAGGAAAACTCGCCTTAAAAAAGGCAAAAATAGAAAAAGAGTTGGCAGAGGTCAAAACTGAGCTTTTGACGGATGTTGACTATAGTGCACTTGGAACAGGCAACCAACAAGCCATTTTAGGCCTTGAGAATGAAGAAAGCCAGACTGATAGCACAACCAAGCCAAAAAGGAAGCATGAAGATAAAGAAAGCACGACTGATAGCACAGCCAAGCCCAAAAGGAAGCATGACAATGAAGAAAGCAAGGCTGATGGCACAACCAAGCAAAAAAGGAAGCATGAAATTGAAGAAAGCAAAACTGGTAGCACAACCAAGCCAAAAAAGAAGCATGAAAATGAAGAAATCAAAACTGGTAGCACAACCAACCCAAAAAAGAAGCAAGAAAATGAAGAAAGCAAAACTGGTAGCACAACCAAGCCAAAAAAGAAGCATGAACATGAAGAAAAAACTGGCAGCAGGACAACCAAGCCAAAAAAGAAGCATGAAAGCGAAAGTCAATCGTCGGACGAGTTCTCAGAAGTCGACGAGGACGAAAGCTATGAATTCCCCACTGACTCTCGCTTAAAAAATATTTCTAAAGGTAAAAATTTGATGCCTTTGAAAGAAGGTGACCATGTAACAGACCAACAAGCCATCCCAGGCCTTCAAAATGTAGAAGACAAAAGGCATATCACAAAAAAACCAAAAAGAAAGCATAAGAGCCAATCGTCAGATGAGTTCACAGAAGTCGACTCTGAAGAAGGCTTTGAATTCCCTCCCGACTCTCGTTCGAAAAACGTTCCTAAAGGAAAAGGTTCGGAACCTGTTGAAGAATATGACTTCGGTTCACCTCGAAAAGGCAACCAAAAAACCACCCCAGAAAAATCCGATTCTGTTGAAAATTCAACGCTAGTAAATTTGAAAATTGGGAGAAGCGCAGAGAGCACTCCTTCAGGCAAATCAAAACGCAGGAAGGAGAACAGACCGGTTGAAGATAAGATATCCAAGAAAGCTAGTAGTAGAAGACCGCTTTCTGAATCAAATACTGATTCAATAACAAAGTAAGTTTGCAATTATAATTACTATAACTCAATGTATTGCTCAAGCTGCTGCTGCTAATTTCTACTACCTATATTCTAAAAATAACTAAAGTATTAAATCTTGTCTTCTTTATGACAGCGAGAGCGTATCCCAACCTCCGGATAAACAACATATCCCAAAAACTTCGAAAGTTGGATCTACAACGAAACCTGAGTCACGATCACCACATCCATCATCACCGTCACCAGCTAAGGTCCAAACAAAGCACAAGACCAAAGTACAAAATAAATCCAAAGCTGCAAATATAGGTAAAGACCATGAAAAGAGATCTTCTTCGTCGGATCTTGCGTTGAGAAAAAAAGAAGAGAAATCTAAAGACGGAGATTCGAAGAAGACGGCGCGTGCCAAAGATTCAGCTCCTTCGGAAGAAAGCTTCGAAATGTCCACTGACTCTTCCAAAAAACGACCGAAAAATATTTCCGAAGGAAAGAAGTCGAAGCACTTGAAAGAAGCTGACACTTTACTTGGAAAAGATAGCCAACCAATCCAAAAACTTAAAAGTGACAAAGACAAAAAGCTTAGCTCGAAAAAACCTAAAAGGAAGCATGAAAGTCAATCATCGGATGAATTTACAGAAGTCGATTCTGAAGAAGGTTTCGAATTCTCTCCAGACACTGACTCTGGTTCGAAAAACATTTCTAAACCCAAAGGAAAAGTTACGGATCGTTCGGAACAAACTGACGACACTTCTCGTAGAACAGACAAACCACAAGCCGCCCTTGACAATTCTGATTCTACTGAAAACTCAACTTTATTGAATTTGAAAATTTTGGAAAAAACAGGGAGCACTCCTTCAGGCTCTGAGCAATCTTCTAGCTCGACAAGATCCAGAGGCAAATCCAGTTCTGCTGATAACTCAACACTTGTGAATTTAAAGATTTTGGAAAAAACAGAGAGCACCCCTACACGGTCCGAGCAATCTACTAGCTCCACAACTGATTATTACAGTCCACCTGACGGTCCTTTTACATCTACTCCCGATGGAAAATTACATCATAAATCCTCGTTTAGTAGATCTGAAGGTAGCGATGATGACCCTAACAAAAGCATGAAAAAGAAAACATTATATTATTATCTTGACAAGTTTCTAAAGCGGAGGCCAGATAGCATAGAACATTTACCAGTTTCGTCATCCTCATCATCCGTAATACGCGCAGACTCTGATGTTCTATCATCAGACTCGTATAAAAATACAACCAGTGAAAGCGTTACTAGTGAAAGCCTTGCACGTTCAAGTATAGTCCACACAAATTACACTTTACATCGAAGTGATTTGTCGGTAAGGAAAGGTAAAAAGAGCCCATTGCGAGAGCAAAATGACAAGTCCAAGTCTGATGACTCTGGATCCACCATCGCAGAGACTGCAATTAGGGCAGGTCCTAAAAAGCTAACTGTAACAACAAGCTCTGGTGCTGGGACACGAGCAGATGAAACCTCCTTTTCTACAACTAAAACTTCTAGTTCTGGAAATGACGAAGGCCATGTATCCAGCGACTCTTTGGCTGGATTGTTAAGAGTTCTGAGTAATCATCAAGACATTGAAAAACGACAATCGCGACAGGTTGACTATCCTCACACTCAGCAACTCGAACATTCTTCAAGTAATTCTAGTCGTGGTGGTACCAAACCTAGAGCCCATAATAAATCTAGTGATTCGGCTGACACGAGTGGAGACTCAATCCCGGATGCAAGTGCTGTCTTAAGACGGTTGATCAGCAGACAAGCTATGCATGATTCATCGCGATCCAGCTCAGGCAGTTCCCCTAAATCTGGTCCAGAGAAGGAGGACAAGCGAGTAGAACTTCTTAGCGATGTCACACCTATAAAATTTTACGAGACTCCACCCCGTGCTCACCAGCGAGCTTTGAACGAGTCTGAAATTATATCAGACGTTTTTGAAAATCTGTTTGATAAGTTGAGTAACCTGCGGATTGAAAAACCACCATGGTAGGTGCCCAACATGTCATTAACATCAATATTAATTTGTATTTTAAAATGATTCTTAGAGATGAAACAAAATTTACTTGCACACACTAATAGTAATAGACTTTCAACAGTGAAAGAAAGTTGAAATATGTGTTTTATAAGCGTATGACTGTTTTCTTGATTTCAGGGTCAAGTCTCCAGAAGAACCTGAGGGAAGTTGAAGTTTGGCGTTATGAACCTTTGTGAAAACAACTTGTTGGCCAGCCGTTATATTTTTTCAGTGTATTATCATTGTTATACGTTCCAATGATTCTTATAATCCTTGCTATGCCTTATTTATTTATTTTCCTTTGTACGTAAATGCATTATGTATGTATGTATTTAACTATTTATTATCATGATGCCTTTGAAATACTGATTTATCATTGCGATGAAATTGGTTTAATTTTCAACATATGCGTCATTTTTTATAAGATTTTTTGTGTAAAAAATAATCAATCAGTTCATGAGTTCATTAAAATCCTACTGCTAACGACTTTGAGTCTTAAAATTTTCAAGACTGATAACACATAGACCCAATATTTAATTATATTTAACTTAATTGATTATACCAATATTTCGTAATTACTCATTATGTTCAAGTAATGAAAATAAAACTCATTCTTATGTCATGTCGACTACTGAAATGGTAACTCTCTTTGGTGCAGTTATTTTTTATAGTAAGTTTGTGTAGTTTGGTTACAAGTTTTACATTCGCATTCTCTCTGGTAATCATAAGATCGCACAACCATACCTAGTCAAATAATAAAATTCATCACTAAAATTACCTCTATCATAAATTAGATGTTTTTGATTTTGTCGTGGTTGCATATTTTCATTCTACCGCATAACAGCATTAATTAAGTTTGACCATGGCATTGGAAAAAGGAATGGACCGTAAATTGTCAGTTGAAAACAGTCTTTTGAAAGCATTGGACAAAGAAACAGCCCTTCATGCACTGACAATACCAGCAGCAACTTGCATTGGGCATAGCAATAGTTGTAAATGCAAAAATCAACAAAGCTGCGTTGTTGGTGACACCAAAAAAGATCATAAACCTATCAAGGTTGCTATAAATTGTCCCAAATGTACGATTAAACTAGGATTTCGTGTTGTACCCAGCCAGCATAAATTAAAAAGCTCAGCAAATATAGCACCTAATGATGGTAGTGGCGATAATGAAGACACGTTTGGAGGCATGAGTTTAAACAAAGGAGCTGTGAGAAATGTACAAAATATGTCATACACCGTGTTGAAAGAAAGCGTATCCTTGCCTGATACAAAATTATTTGGTAAATCTCATTTTCTTGGTTGGATTGCATTGTTAATTTTAAAAGGCTCATTGTCAGTTCTATTCTAACTTCCATACTAATTCCTTGTTATAATAGCCGCAACAAGTGACAGAAGAAAAGTTCGAAGTCGTGGTTTCAACCCGGAAGCTGACAAGATTCCCCTTAAAACAGGAAAGACGTATGACTGCTTACAAACAAGTCAAGGCGATGAAGAATGCCCAGTGCAATCAAAAGCTTTCAACATACCATGTGCAACTCCATCAGTTTCCACTACTTCAAAATCGTTCATTCCCAATGACATTAGAACACAGAAGACTTCACATTCCAATCATCGTCATTGCTCTTTCGCAGATCCAATAGTTTCAAATATCGACTCTGACAGTTCATTTAAATCGCCACAATTAAATGGTATAAGCCCTAACAGTAATCTAGTAATCCATTACGTTAATCCGTGTTAGAAGCAATAAGTTAAACAAAAAATACATCAAGAATGTTTATTTAAAACTAATAAAAATATAACAAAAATGTTTTATGCATTTCTTAGATTCGGAAGAAGATATTTCATATCCGTATCTCCAAAGTTCCAATGGACGGAGTTTGAGGTTTGTCGACAATAGTGAACACCTTTTTGAGAGGACTTCTCTACTGGGATTCGGAATAGATCTAGAAGATGGTGTACCCCTTTATAATTCATCATCCGCATCTTCTTGTGAGGACCTACAAGACTCAACAGAAGTTGAAGTAGAACGTCTTCAAAATGATGGGAAAATAAAATCTGGAGTGTCTCAAAATGCCCCAGTTGAATCCAAGGCATCCTGTTCAGGTTTGCTTGCAGCAAGCTCACAGGCTAATCAAGACGGTTATAAAATGATAGGGGTAGGGGACCATCTGTCACCAGAAGAAATCGATGCCTTGGAAAGCGATATTCCAGAATATAGACAAGATTTATACAAGGACTGTTTTACGTTGTTTGTGGAACAATGGTTTGGAAAACGTGGTAATTAGTGCAACCAGATTTTTTCCATGCAAAATCGGCTAGTCGAAATAAAATACTACAACTTCAAATGACAAAAGTAAATTGTATTTTAGTAAGACTACATCATTCTAAGAACCTTTAAAATGTAAAAATCCTTGCATATGACCACAGAACTCCAGTTTGTCTTTTATTCAAAACCAAAACTATTATTGCCAAATCATCATTTTCGATTTGATTACGAATCAAGTATACCACATAATGCATAAAATAAACCTAAAATAAATCTATTGAGATACTTTTTTTTTTTTTTACTTGGTCCAGGTACATCAATTACTCAACAAGAAAAAAATAAATATCATTTCGACTAAAATTGCTTTCTAAAAAGCCTAAATTACAAGTATCTCAGCCCATTAAATTACAACTGATCGGTTTAAGATAAAGTATTACAAACTTTGATTTCATTGATTTGGTTTTCAAAACAAAAAGAAACTTTTTACTTCAATGCCAAAACGCCTTGTCAAGCCATGTCTTTTCTTTTGAACATTTTTATTTACGAACTTGAACGGGAACTGATCCATGTATTCCAACCAACATACTGATTTTTTTTACGTAAATATGTTATACATAATCTACAAATCATCGTGAAACTGACAAATCAATGTCAAGCAGAAGTGAAAAAAGTCATCTGTGGCAATTATTTATACTATATTTTGGAACTTTTTGAAGTCTTAGAATTATGCATTTTTTTTCCAATTGTCGTGGGTCGACAGGGCTTTGAATGTCTTATTAGTATATGCAGTGGAGTTGGTTTTAACCAAGAAAAAAAAAGAATTCGTAAGTGCACAATAAAAAACTCACTCAAAACTAAAATTGACAACACACTCCACTCAACTTCGCAATTTCTATCAGCCATTCAAGCTTAATCTTCTAACTTCGTAAACATCATTGGATCATGAATCTGTGACTGTGACAGGGGAATACTGATATGTCATGTTATACCAATTTGGTATCCGAGCTCGACAAGGATTTTCACACTGAGAGAACTGAAATTATTAGAGCATAATTTCAGTCAAATATAATTCTCATTGAGCATGTTTGACATTTAAATATAAACTAAGAAAGTCAAACAAACAAATATGAAATAATATTGGAACTTGGAACAGAAAAGAAAACCATGTCTTTCTTTCCTATATGAATTTTTTTTTCATGTATTTGTTTTGAAAAGCACTGGAATTTCATTCATTTTAAGTCCGTGGATCATTTCGAGAAGCACGTACCCGTACCCAGCTTTTGAGGAATTCAAGGACAAACTAAAATCTGATATCATCCTTCCAGAATACAAGCTAAAAATGTCTTTGAAAATTTTTATTAGCGAAGCGCACAAGGCTTTTCCGCTTTGCTTACATGTTCCAATAACCAAAGGAATGTTTGTTTTTCCAATATTTTATGTAGTACATAATATTCATAAATTATCTCAAGTACAGATCACTTATCGTCCCGTCGCACTCACCAAGCTGCAGATTCATCAATGACTCATTGTTTTAAATATGAGAAAGCAGAAAAAGCAAAGCGTGAAGAATATGAATATTGAATAAGTGTGATTTTTTTCTTCTTCTCTTTCTAAAAAATATGATGCATACGAGCACATGTTGTTACTAATGAAAAATGAGCTGTTAAACGAATCTGGTGTGTGGAATTCATCAATCCGTGAGATCATAAACTTTCTCAACATCCGGGGAGTCTGCGTTTTTTGTGTCGTACAACATAAAACATAGTTTACCAAGAGAAGAAAATCGGGTTGGCTGGTTTCATATGATGCAGTTGATAGATCTTTGGAATGGAGCGCTTTTGACAAGAATTTGATATTAATACTTACTTGAAGAAAACAGTTTTTCGTATTTCGTATCATAAAGCGTACCGACCGATATTTTATACACTGCCAGAAAAAAACAGCGTTACCTACTTCGTCCTGCTGCTGTTTGGGAATTTTGCGAATGTGATATTTATATCTCTTTTTACTTGACTTGTTCGTCTTTTTTTCTCCCTAACACATAAGATTAGCATCTGCCACATTCATATGCAAAAATTATAGATTTTTTTTAGCAACAAGAAACTTTGTTCCAAAACATTCTACCTCCTCTCATTGTATATTTCTCTCAATTTTTGCTTTCTTCATTGAAAAAAGAAATCATGTTCCAAAACCATAATCCATACATGTATGCAACCACTCATATAAGTATATACTAATGATGATCTCTTGATAAACTATTTGAGTGAGTGGTTGTTGGGGCTGTAAAATGGGAGGGCGCCTGCCTCGGGAGAGTGCTCTCAGCGTCAATAGACCGTTTCATATCAAAACACGCGACGCAAATCGCTTCTTCCACAAAACGATATGACTACATGTTTTTTTGAGATATGATGAACTATTTTATATAATCATCCAAGCTGGAATTTAAGCTGGCAAACAGGCTTGCCCAACACTGATGAATTCCATCCTCCATCCCGCAACTTGGCTTAATACCCAAAAAAAAATTATTCCCACTTACTAAATACATTTTTGAATTATGAATTCACATTAATATCAGTATTTTGTTTAAAAAAAGATCCTACTATATACATTTATATTACAGAAAAAGTTTAAAATGTAATTTCTGAAAATATGACGAGGCGAACTTATTTACCTCATCAAATCGTGTTTACGTATGAATTTTTAGTGTTTCCGTTCTTCCGACGAGGCATCCTTTGATTTTAACATGTACCTACCTCAATGTTTCAGTGAGGAAGGCTAGTTTGCAAAGACGCTGTACACCCATCAAACGCCAATTTACGTTGGATTATACGCAGGTAGCCTGCCGATTTTCCGAACCGACACTCGCCACAATATACTTGTTTAAGACATCAAAATAGACGTGGTTTTTGTGGGGACTTGAAGCTTTCAGTTATTGTCAGTCCGTCATCAGCATCATCAGGAGGGACACGACATGTACAAGTGATTACAAATATTTTTTGCACATCACTTTTTTGTAATAATCTTTTTGTTGAGTGAAGTGCGGTGAGGCGTCGACTACTGCTTTCGCCATTTTATATTTTCTCACGTTTATTAAGACAGTGTCAGCTTGGAGAAAAGTATTCAAAGTACATTTTTTAAATTTACATTTAAATTCAAAGAAAGATTTGCTATACTGACGGTATGTACCCAGTGAGGAAACGTCGATCTATCTCCGTTGATCGGCCAAGACCGCCATCATTTCCAATCGGTAATAAATGTCATATTCCCGTAGTCTTTAATTTTATTGAATATTCCATAATTTATTTTTATCTTGTGATACTCATTTCATTTAATTCAAGCATTTTTGGGGGACACTGCAAATTGTAAGTGGGCGGAACAAGGTTTGGAAGTTTGGAATCACTTGTACGCACCCATAAATGCAGGAAACTATGCAGCCGTTAACGAGTCAACGTTAATGCTAGCTGAAAAGTTGGAGAGAGAAGAGATTCCTTTAGAAAACACGCGTCGTGTTATTCTTCAAATTGGTGGAACAGATCTCCGACATAAAATCAAAGTAAAAATTGTCCACGAGCTAATAAAAAGGATAATTCTCCTTCTGCAACAAAGCAGTCCAGGTGTAAAGATTTTATTACTTGGTATAATTCCTCGGGGATGCGACAGCAAAGAAGTCAGAAAGTATATCAAAGAAACAAATGAATTGCTGTCGCATTTTGAAAATGGTTTCACAATTAGATCTTTTGACCTGTATCCGCATTTCGTGAATCCGGAAAACGATAAAATAATTGCGGAATTGTATGACAAAGATGGGGTTAATTTGTCACTTAGAGGGTATCAAGTTTGGGCACATGCAATGGCTCCCATTTTTGAGGAATTATTGAATTAAGGACTGAAATATATTTTGTCTTACTGCACAAGTAATAATGAAATGAGGTGGAAGGTGTAATATGTTCATTCAGACTATAACTGTTTCAATTCAATTACCTGACAAGTCAATTATTATGAATTTATATTTGACCTACAAATTTCATTTGCCATCTTTTCAAGCTTTGTACATTGTTAAGCTTGCCTTTACGAAGTGTCTAATAAATTCCCTGCTGTATTATTTAAAAAATAGAGTGCTGATGTGTATCCATTATAAAGAATAAAAACAAGTAATGTAAAACAAAACTATGAAAAGTTTACCTACATAGAACATATTTTGAACATTTATCATTTGGTAGTAAAAACCTTTTTTATTACGAACCTATTCTAATCATAGATTACAACGTTTATAATAGATTCAAATTCTTACAAAAGTAAAACAATACAAAAATTATTAACTCCGTTTAACAGTCCCATTTACTCCTCCTATCAATACCACTTTAATCCTCTAAGCATCATCAAACTGTCCTGGTTCGGGTGTAAAACTTAATTCACCCGGGTGTCCGTCCCCATTGGTATCCTCCTCATCTTCCTCATTATTACCATTTCGATTTCTAAAATGCAATTGCATTCTCATGAACTGCTCCAAACGTTGTGCTTCTTCATCATCCTCATCTAACTCCTCCCCTTCCACTTCCTCATGTCCCTCCTCATGGCCATTTCCTTCCTCAGGAAAATCTGCAAACATCTCGGCGGGATCCTCTTCTTCATCTACCAATACATTTGAAACCCATGTTAAAGACGCTGAATATCGTACAACACATGTATTTACGTGATAACAAATTAAACATCCGAATTTTGAATAAATCTTAATTTAACGTACTAGACAGATCTGAGGAGGCGTCTGGATGAAGGAGTGAACACTCTTGAACAGCTTTGTACATTTCATCTAATACTGAGGCATCATCTGGAACAAATCGAATTTCTGTCATTTCTTCCTCACCATCATCTAATTCCTCAGGACATTCTACCTCAAAATGTTCATCTGTAACGGTTAAAATAATAATCAGAATTTGAATATTTCACAGACCTGCCTACTGTATAGTACAAATAAAAGTGTTAACTAACTGGTGGTAACTTACCTTCATCCAGAACATTGCCATTCACCATGATATACAAACAAGCACTAGAATGAACCCCAGGATCTCGAGATATGGCATGTAATGTCATTTTCTTATAGGCGATTTTGAATCCTTCTCCAGTGTCTCCATTAATCCAGGCAATGCTCCTACAAAATAGTTATAAAAAGTAATTGTACCACACCATACAATAATAAGAACATTGTAAACTTTATATTTATATTAAAACTAATGAGTACTCACGCTTCTGTCACAAATAAGTTTCCCTTCCCATGGTCATCATTGTCAACTAATGCTCCAATTCCGGAACGTTGAAACTTAACTCCATCATTCGGAACTGGAACTTGCCTTACAAGTACCATAATGGCGCTTTCACTTTTCACTCGACTCTGGAGCTAAAAATATATCAAATGACTCAATTTAATATCCTTCCAAGGTAAAAACTCAGAATCCCTCCTCCCAAAAGTACTTGCACAAGACAAACCTACGTCAGTCAGAAGAACAATTATTATTCAATCAAGAACTCTCTCTTGTCACTTGTAAATATACCAATGGATTTCTAAAGACTTCAATTCAAAGACAATCGGAACAAACTGTACCTGCAGTTTACTTTTAGAAACACTGAATTTCTTTCAGTTTTTAGTTCAGAAATGAATCTTGTCAATTGGATAAATATGTAAATACAGTAAAAAATGCCCTTTTCACTTACAACAACTTACAAGCACACATGTGTTTTTTACAGAAAAGATGCTTTGCTTTTTCAGATCTGGTTCTGTACTTGATTTTACATGGGGTTGGAAATGGACACTTTTTTGTATCTAAAATGCCCTTCTTCAGCTTTTGCTACTACGATACATGGTCCAACAACTGAGCCCGCTTCTTCCCACATAATTCGGATTGTCTATGATTTTATCGATCGCTGTGAGCTATACCAGTTGTATAGCAGTTTTGCACGCATCAGTTCCAAGTCTTGCTTTTTGTATGTTCCAAAATGTAGCCCAGTAAGACTCCAAGATTTATAGATAATCTCGCACCAGTTAGTTAAATTGCAATTTTATTGCAAGTAGCTGGATTACAGATCGAGATCAATCATTCAATCATCCCTTCTTGAACATTTATCCACCGACATAATTCAACCCAGCAGCCGTGTCTAATGATCTGGTTTGCATAATGACCACTGAGGTAATTTCTCCAGTTGCAATTGGTCTAATATCAGACCCTCCAACAATTGTAGTAAGTTACGATCACATTGCTGGACATGGACAAAAACGTAAACGACGAAAGCGGAAAATGCCTCTGAGAGATTTTACTGACAGGTCAAATGTTAAACGGTACGCTTTTAATTTGAGGCAGCGTCACAATAAGTATTTGGAGAATGTAATTGACGTGACACTCGAGAAAATGCTGCGAATGATTCAGGAAATTCAGAAAGGACACTCTGTTGGTGAGCCAAAAAATATCTCAGTGAATAAGCTGCTGGCACTTGTCACCTTTTTTACACGCAAATTCACGCACATGCACGGTATTTAAAGCCGCACTTAATTTCGTTAAGAAAATTACGTTTTTAATTTTTATTGAATCATCTACTCCAGCTCCACCCAGACCCACACAAGTTTTCTTGCGTACACATGTAAATCTTGCATCTCTTTCATAATACTGAAAAATATATGATTACATTACTACAGAGGCGTCTTTGGAAGTTGTCAATAAAGAGTACAGCATTGACCCGAACGAGGACTTGAACAAACTTTCCCCAGCTCAGTTGGCACAAAGAAAGGCAATGATGGACGAAATGTTTCACCAGAACTTGATCAAGCCTGACGATCCCGACTTCGTTTACGACAAAGTAATTGATTTCCAAGCTGAACAAAGATCTGAAAGACAAGCGGAGGATGAATGGGATGACGATTCGTGCAAAAATGTGGAGAAAGATAAGGAGCATGACAAGGATGAGGCCTGCTCTGCACCAGTAGACAAAGTGGTTGAAGCTGAAGCCAAAGTGCAAATACAATTTAAGACTGAAACACCTCTTGCGGATGCGGATGTAGTCCAATCGAAGTTGGATTTAATTGGAGGAAACGACAAGCATATTGAAGAAGAGAAATATGATCAAATTATGAATTCGAATGATAAACAGGATAATCCTATTCTGTCCATGGTCCAAGACGAAGAGAAAGTAAGACCACAATTTGCGCTTGGTAAATCTCCTCTACTGGACAGTAACAAGACGATAGAAAAATCGGATAATGAATTATCTTTCAACGATATTGAAGAAGCACTTGTGGATATTGAATCTGGAGTACTGGATGAAGAAGATGAAGATTTTTGGCAATGAAACTGATTACTTACAGTCAAATTTATCTAGTCATAAATCCAAGTCACAATCAAGGTAGGCTCCAAATTAAATGCGAACAATCATTATGATAACTTTTTTTTACTTTATCACACTAATAATTCCGTAAACAGTAAAATGTATCAATAAACGAAATGAAATTGTGACCATATCTTAGAAATGCGTTTGCTTGTGATATAAATCCAAATCCCCTAAAACTACACGCATTCTATTTACGCAGGTGTGTATTTACATTTTTTTATTATAATTTTTTATCAGAATGTAACAACGAGCAATTAAACGTCAAACTTATATCCAGTCCATACAATAAGCGTATTTGTTTTCATTAATGTATCAATACATATACATACAATCACGTTATACGTTACTTAAATATAACGTATTATAAAATATAGTTTATTTATAATTCATTTTTATCGTCTATAATAGCTCATTTTGATAGAAAATAACTACGCGGAATATTTTGTATTTTGTCAGTGAGCTAGAGTTTATCATGAAAATCTGATTGTCATTCCATTAATGATTAAGGTAAAGTTTTACTAAGCGCTCTGCTACATTAAATTCATAAAAACGACTAAAATAAAAAATACAACAATACTAAAACTACAATACATTGTTCACTCAATGTAATCTCACTAATCCCAAAAATGTCTGGCCGGACCTTAAAGCCTCAATCACAGGACGAGAATCAGTGAAATGTTCTAGGTACAATTCATCTAGCGCTTCCACATACCTGAAGAAATAAAAAAACAATCAAACTTTAATCAAAACTACCATCAAGAATTTTACAGCAATTTGGGAGATCATACTCATTATCCCTTCATTCCAATCCATGGTCAATGATTTCGTCGGATTCATCTTTATAATTTTCACTTACCATGCGACTTGCGTAAAGCAAGTTTGATAAATAGTCGATGGAAAGGATGGCACACATTCTGCAATCGTCAAAGGTCTTCGGAATGTGCGATTCTCGCTCCCATTCTTTTTCAGGTGAACCCGGTAGCCCATTGGAATTGGCTTTGAGTTGTGACTTTGTGTTAATTGATAAAATACCTGTGTGGAGAAAGTGAAATATTACCCAATTACATATAATATTTTTTTAGTAATGAGAAAACTCAGACAGAGTTACAGATAATTTGGTTTGACAAGCTAAACAAATATTTTTAGCTTATACCTGAGCGGAAATTAAAAAGAGACCATTTTCTTGGAAAACAACAGATGTGCCATTAGAATCCAAACTTAAACCATTATACCACATGTCATTGAATCCAATGTCGTTCCCCATATTCGGAAGGTACCAAGGCCCGATCACCTCTACTAACATTAAAACAGTCCATGACGAAATGAAAGGATAAATGTTTTTCTACACTTCCAGAAAATTTATATTTGTTCTTACGCCTTGGCTTCTTGATGTCAACACGGGAACCTTCGATTTGCAAGTATACTGCCCGAGGATCTGGTTGAAGAGTAAACAATTCATAAAATCATCACATGAAATTTTGTACCATTTATCAACAATTTGTCAATCAATTGCGTTCCAAATAGTATGACAGCTACCAAAATATTTGTGTAAGCTGTTGCAGAAATACAGTATTTTTTTCTATTTGAAAATAAGCTAAAGTGATATAATAAAACTAGGTAAATTATCGTCATAAATAAAACCAAGTGTCAAGTCAAGCTTGCAATACATTTTCATTTAAGCGATTTTGCAAGTAACTTTAAATCATATTCAATCAAACTATTGTAAAAAACGCAATTAAAATCTTATGAAAATGCTGTAAAGAAATTAGCAATAAGCGTGCATCAGGCGTGTACCAACTTACTTTCTCCACAGCCAGAGTGAGCGGAAGGGAGAGAGGATTCATTGCAGCAAGAAAGATTTGCAAGGCGGTATTGTTGTTGGATTTGCTTAAGTTTTTGCTTTATTTTTTTAATTTGAATGCGGTGCGAGGTTCTTAAGCCTCGAAGCTCTTTGCGGAACTGGCGGTGCATTTCTTTACGAGAAATGTCTTTCAAATGACGACGACTAGCATTACCTTTTGAATGTCTACTTTCATCAACCGTCCATTCATCTAAATTTGGACTAAACGAGCTGCCCGTGGTTCCATTATTTAACGAATTGTAAGTCACCGAATCTGGTCGATATGCAAGCCCCTTGGTAGCCCTTCCAGCGACTGCTGCCCTTTTCACTATCTTTTTCTTCCAAACTCCTTTGCTACCACGACCTTTGTCTTCTAAATTTGTTTGCTCCAAGCTGTTAAGCAATCTTGTTTCATCCTCTTCTTCATAGCTTGCGAGATGCTGCTGGCTTCTTGGAGGAATAGCTTGTCTTATATCCTCCATCGTACTGACAAGTATTTCAACGTTCATTTTCACTGTTCCCAGTTCATTCAACAAAGCTCTCTTGTCTTCTTCCAAGGATTTGATACGTGAGTGAAATACTATTGAAAAGGTTGCGAGGACCAGAATCATCATACACATAAGCTTCACAAGATGACTTGCACGGATTTGCAGTAAAGTTTCCGCACTTGCTTGGAACTGCCAATGACCTCTGGTTCCAGCATCTATATTTACATCAATCCCTAATTTTTATCTTGCACAATTTTACCCATATCTTCCTAAGAGTTACAGTTACAGTTTTTTTTTCTCACCTTTACTCGCTGACAGATTCTTGGCTTGATCACATCTCACCTCCTTTCTTGAGCATTCACTTTCTCTCATATTTTTGAGCTTCTCTTGATTTTCACCAGTTCCCATCATGTCGGGGTGAAGCACAGAATCACGTTGTGATTGCATGATAGTAGCAGACATACAATTAGACTTGTTTTGCAGAGCCCAGGATCCAACACTATTGAGTTGACCTTCACCGACACCTCCATAGATATTTGACGACTCCTTTTTATATAAATGTGACCGAGCTTGGTTAGGTCCAGTTGTATCTTTAAATGATTTTGGCAGTGCTTTTGACCCTGTGCTACTACAGTCTTTTACGTTTTGCGAAGAAATAATTGTCTTTTTAGAATTACTTTGTACTTTATCAGATAGCAAATAACTTTGATCTTCTACAACTTCAGAATTTTCGAAAGAGTCATGTTCTTGTTTATGTGGCACTGTTTGTGGCAAAGAAATTGACCGTGCAGTTTTTAATGGTAAAAGCATTCGTGTGTTGGCCTTTCCCACAGCTTCTCCGGTATCTGGTCCGGCACTTCCTGTTGCATCTTTTGTTGTGATTTCAGCAATACCTTGTGTTGTATTGGGATTGTAAAGCGTATTGTAGTTCATCTTTTACAGATCAATCTTTCTCTAATATACAGACATGCATAAACTCAATCTCCTGGACTTAAACTGTTTTGGAACCTTGCATGTGAAGCGTGTATGGGTATTATTAAGTTTACAACGTTGATCAACGAATAATGTGCGTGCAAACTACATCCAAGCGTCCCTATAGGCAGTTCAGTCGGTCTTTCTTCGGTCGGTTGTTTTGATTTGCAATGTTGTGATCTGTGTTGTTTTTACGGGGGATTCTATGATCTCTGTAAATGTAAACATAAAAATACAAACATATATTGTACCAGTCTAAGTTAAATTTGCACATTTTGTACTGAAACATACAGTGTCCAAATAGAGTAAACACGAATTTCGAGTCTGGAGCTGGACTTGTATCATACAAGTTGTATGTATAAAATGGATATTACTTTTACTTGTGATTTGTTATACATCAATGATACATGTTCAACTATCATAAGTCGGCAGTAGTACGATGATACGCCCATTCTTTTAATGTGTGCATTCATGCAT